>BMAF01001180.1:0-11470 GCA_014132575.2 Gasterosteus nipponicus
ATAGCTGGTCAGATGTCAAACCCCATAGCTTCTGATCCATCGCCAACAGCCATGAGTAGGAGATCAAGGGTGCAACTTTTATTCTTTTTGGGATGGCTTAGTGTGATTCGCTTAGAAAATAAAACTGTAGTCAATCAGGAATCAGGAATCAGGAAACATTTATTACCAAAATATGCCAAACGGCGGTTGGTGCGCGACAGTAGACAATGTGACAATAGACAAGACAGCAGTGCACAAGTAATAAAATAAAGTAAAATGAAATGCTAATGCAATGGGTTAGTAGAATAAGGCTATGGGTTAGTATAAAACAAGGGAATAAAGTTAAACATTTTAAATATTAAAAAAGTTAAAATATATATATTAAGCATAAAGTGTACTAACGAACAAGTAACAAAGTGACGAGTGACGACAAAGTGATGAATTACAGTTAAAGTGACATGTGCAGTGTGAAGGAGAGCTGGTTGGTTTTATCTAGTTTATTAAGACAGCAGTGGTCCCCTTCGTTAAATGCAACTACACGTATTGATGTTTACATTTAGAATGTGGTGATTTTGGGGTGCTGTATCCCGGACAAATGGGTACAATGTATGAATAGAGGCGACAAACTGAACCCCACCGCATAGAATACACAGAAAAACTGCTCCTCAAAACGCAAATGACTGGAAGGATAAAAGCCTATATTTTGATAGGGATGAGTTTTACCCAATTGGGATGGATTTTGATACCATCGAAGCACGCATGCTCCTCGAAATCCCATCAGCAGATGAGGCGGTACCCCCTATTATGTCAGTGATCTGTATCCCCTAAAGACACTGCATGTAAAGACATTAGCTCAATTCCAATTCCAATCCTAATCTGTGGCTAAAGAGATCACTTCACTTCCTTTATTCACATTGCAGCGGGGCCGGAGAGATTTATCAGAGAATGAGAGCATTATAGTGAGAGAGAGAGGGAGGTTCCTCCTTTATCTGTGGCATCACATTACTGACCTTTCCTCCTTCCTATCAGTAATGCATAACATCAAGCGATCAGGTTGTTCTGCTCCTCTACCTCTATGTTGCTTCTTCACCTTTGTCGCCTCTATCTGTCCCTTACCACGGAACCTGGAGCATATTGCGTTACGTCACACAAATGTTTTAGGTGTTAGGAGCCTAATGATTTCGTACATCATCTCCCTCTCCGCCTTGACAACACACAGCGGGCGGCGATTCTCAAGAGGGACCATGTCCCACCCTGTCTCCATCTTGCAAAACTGCTGACTATCAACTAAAAAGTGTTCACAAGCCAACATGTATTTCCATCTGATTCACAACACACAAACACACTGGCTTGTAGACGTGTGCCAACAAGCATATGTACGCATGGGTTCCCTCACTAAGACTGTCGCAAACACTTCAATCGATGCACAAAGTCTGCCTCTTCCTCCTAACACATTTGAATGGGAGATCACACCAGCAACAAGGAAATAACCCATCAGACACACAACCAACCAAGTCAAACCATGTCTTCTTACTGCCAAGAAAAAAAAGAGTAAGATCTTTATGAATAGCTTTGGATTTATATAATTATCTTATATTAGCTCTACAGAATTTCATATGCAGATATAGTAGTTTCGTACCCCACTCCATGTTGCAAGTCAGTCACGCCAACATGAGGCCAAACCTCTTTGCTGGTTGCCAATCAGCTGTAAAAGCAACTGAGAGAGTTGATGGATGGTATGTTGGTGATGCTGGAGCATTTAAGGTTATGTGAATGGAGACAGATTAGATTTGCTAACACACTTTACTAGCCCCCCACCTCCCCTTTGCTGGGACGTACATTCAAAGGGTCTCTGCCTGCCTGTTGTTTTCTTAAGATCCCAGTGAAACGGCCTTGCAGTTGCTCCAAGGTGAATAATTCCCAGAACCTTCCAAAACACTCCTGTGGCTCAGCCTTTATGAGCAGGCAGCGCTCCAGCCCGCAGAACCCCGGCCCTTTCCTAACAAAAGTCAGACAGCCCCCCATCAGGAGAGAGGGGTTTCTCCCCTGCAAACTCTCCTCTCCAGAGTGGGGGAGTTAAAAGTATAGAGCAAATAGAAAGTGATAGAAACGATCTTTCATTCAGCTGGCTGTCGAGCCAGATAAAAAATAATCCTGCCTCAGAAAGGCGTTGAAAGAGTCACAAAGGCTCTCCCTGGTGTATCGTGGTACAAAAGCGCCCCCCTCCTCCAATCCTAAAGTATTATTCAATCTCCTATTGTCTGGCACTGAAGGTTCTTTTAGGAAGGCCGGAGGAAACGGCTTGCTCGCCTGCTACTGCCCTTCCTGCTTATGACTGTGATCTGGCTGTCACAATACTACTACTTAAGCATCTTTTCTTGTGCAATATATTGCACCGAAATGAATTGCAATAACTTATATTATTGTAGTTTTCAGACCATTTTTTGTCACTGATTATGATGATGATTGTGAGAGCAAAAGACACAGCATCTCATATTTGACCGACCGTTGCCTTCGCCAGGTAAAACTACATATTAATATAATTTATAACACTGAAACTTTTCAGGATTGGGTTTGTGTGGTGGCTCAAAGTCTGTGGCTGCACTGCGACAAAGATTTGCCAGAGAAGAAGCTGCACACGAAAGTGAAAGTGTTTCTGTATTTCCACCAAACTCTATGGAGGGATAATAATTATAATAATAGATTACGGTTTTTACTTCATAGTCAGGAATGAGAAATTAACTTTAATGTCCATGTCAGGTTGTGGATTGTGTAAATTGACTTCAGTATTTGAAGAATCAGGTTGTGATCAGGGCCTAAAAAAGTATGATATAACTTGTACAAGCACATCTCACTGAACATTTCCTCACTGAAAAGGATTAACCTCATCATGGATCAACGTCTACTGTAACAAAAGGTTGTTGAGTCTGACAGTTTGAAGAAAAGATGGGAGTGAACCTTCAAATGTGTTTAGTGATCCTATACAACCTATACCCAAAAGTGGGTTTTCATTTTTTGATGGTGACTTTGTCTCCTCTTACTGAACTTACTGTAGCATTTCCCCCAGGATAGATTCTAATATTCCAGAGACCAATTTGAGTCCATTTCCCATCGTTCGTGATCAATGTCAGCCATTTCAGCGGTGAGGGTTTCTGTCTCCAGTCTGTATGGCGCAATGTGAAGATGCCCTGGAATGACGAACTGCCACTGAACAAATAGTTTCTGTCCTTTGATTTTATTAAGTCAAAGTTAAATATTCATGCATCATCATCTTCCAAAATCTGTATCTTGTTAACAAAGCAGTTGATTGAAAAACACAAACTTCAGATGCAAAGGATTTTTTTTGTGTGTGTACAGTATTGTGCCTCTGGCAAAAAAAAGTGTAACTAGACAATTATGCATGTGATATATATTATTTTGACCAGCGCCGGATCCTTGGAGCGCAACCGCGTGTGAACCCGTGGCATAAAAGTATTGTCGCTCGTATTTCTTAAAGGTAACAGCTATTGTGGTGGCTTGGGCATTGCTTGCTCTGGGGGAAGGTGGTGGTGTTGGTGTTGATAGAGTGTGTCTGCGTGTGTATGTAACGTAATATTTCAATTGCCAATTGCATCCATTCTCGTTCTATTCAGATTTCGAAGCTCCTTAAATTATTATTGTTTTGAAGTTTAGTCCCATTTGCTATACAATATTATATTAGCATCCATAAAGATGTACAATAAGATGAGCAAGATCATCCAACGTATATACGGATACGCACAGATATACACACAGATACACACAGACAAACGTAGGCTAACAAACATGGAAAATATGCATCCAATGGGTCAAATGTTTGCTTTCACCTACAGTCTATTTTACTCCACCTTAGCAACATGACAGATTAATCACCAATCCCCTCTGACACATAAGCAGGAGAACAGAGCCACGGTGGAGCACGTATGAGCCAAAAGGATGGATAAAAACTGGGGCTGTAAATTTGATTCAAGTTCAAATCCGTGCGATCTGTGCCGAAAGGTATCGGGATGAAATCCTGCAAACGTGGCAAATGTTGCTCATTTTGTGAATTATATGTTCTGCATGTCTGCAAAAATGAAAAGCATGAAGCAATTTAATACTTAAAATGTTAGGAATTTAATGAATCTTTTGCAATAAAACATAACACATATATAATTTGGCTTTTAGAAAACTAAACAAAATTAATTTTGTGCCTGGGCTAGACAGTAAACAACAAGTTTTTACAATAGTATCAGTCAGTCAAGGGTCACAGAGTATCTCTCAGTGTCTCCACTGTCAAAAATAGGCAAATCTAGGTAAAAATGAACTTTGACAGCCTGAAGAAGGCAAACCAAAAAAGCCCACCAACAACAAACATTGGGATTAAGTGACTTTTCAAGATACCTGTCAGTTTGATTTAATTAAATTATTTCAAATAATGAACACAGTAATAATAAGGCTGCAATCAGAGACTGTGGGATCACAAAGAAAAATACTTTTTAAAGTGTAAATTATATCATCAGTAACATTTGTAGCTGTTTGCTTTTTGACCACCATAGATTTCAGCCACTCCAAGGTAAGCATGTACAGCGGACTCACCACACCCTTTTGTGTGATTACTTGACGTCATTCTTCTACGTGCGTAAACCAGACTGTTATTCATACAGTGTGGTTACATGGATTCGAATAACTGACTTAGTCGGACTGAAATCGAATTATCTGTTTCATGTAAACCCCTTTGTCCAACTAGAAAATGAATTTCCTGCTGAAAATGTGTTGGAAAGCAAAAAGCTGAAGACTGAAATGAACTTCAGAAAATTGCTGAAAATACAGAAAGTTGAAGGGAATTTTTGCTGAAATTACAGAAAATCTGAAATTAATTTGAAATTGCTGAAAATACAGAAATGGGAGAAGCGGAAAGGAATTCCCATAGATTTGCTGAAAATAAAGAAATGGAACAACTATAGAAGAAATAATGTCAAAATATTGATGAAAATACAGACATCAGAAAAGCTGAAATTAACTTCAATAGATCTGCTGAAAATACACAGTTGAGAAAAGCTTAAATAAATTACAAGAAATTGGTGGAAATACAGAAATGGAAGAATCTGAAATGGAATAAAAAAATATTGGAATAAAACATTCTAAAGAAAATTCTAAGTTTAAATATTGCTGAAAATTCAGAAATGACAAAAGCTGAGTGGAGTCTTAAAAAAAATATTTTTGTAGTAATATTAGTAGTAATTGTACTTTTGGCAGTAATAAAATTAGTATTAGAATAAGTAGTAGTTTTAGTATCAATAGCAGTAGAAAAATAGTATTAGTAGTACTACTAGTTTTATCATCGGTAGTACTAAACTATTAGTCATTGTAGTATTTGTAGTAAAATGAGTAGTAGTTGTGGTATTAATAGCAGTATAAATACTAGTAGTATGTTTTCTTATAGTAGTAAGAGTAGTAATATCAGTTGCTGGGTCACTGCTACTGGTAGAAATAGTATTTTTAGTACAACTACTATAAGTATTAGTAGTATTAAGAGTCATTTAGTATTAATACCAGTTGAAATACTAGTAGTAGTAGTAGTAGTAATGGTAGTAGCAGTATTAGTTGAAGTAGCACTACTAGTTGTACTAGTGTTATTAGTAGTTGTGGGGGGGCAGAATGTTTGTCCTTCAAACTATTAATCGATAGACCTCATCACAAACACTACAGTAAAATTCCCTCCATGGGGGTTATATTTTAAAATGTTGGCATTGGGGAAGGTACAAGGAGAGAGCACACTAGAGAGAGCAAAGGTGAAAGAGAGGGAGGGAGGAAGAGAGAGAAAGGCAGAGAAAGTGAGGAAGGGAGATGGGGAGGACCAGAAAGAGAAGAGGAGGAAGAGAGATATAGGGAGGAACTGAGAAAGAGAGGGTGAGGAAGGGTGGAATGGTGAGAAAAGGAGAGGGGGGATGGCAGGAGAGAAGAAGAAAGAAAGAGGAGGAGGAAGAAAGAAGGCAAGAATGGCAAGAGGAGAACAAAAGAGAGGAGGAGGGAGGAAGAAAGAGGGGAGGAATGAAAAGAGGAGGATAAAAAAAGAGGGTAAGGAAGGGAGAGGGGGGAAAGAGGGAGGGAGGAAGGGAGAGAGGGGGAGAAAGAAAGCGGAGGAGGAAGAGAGAGGGGAGGAATTGAACAAAAGGAGGAGAACAAAAGAGAGGAGGAGGAAGGGAGAAAGAAAGATAGGGGAAGGGAGGGGGAGGAATTGAAAGAGAGGGTGAGGAATGGTGGAATGGTGAGAAAAGGAGAGGGGGGAGAATGGGAGGAGAAGAGAAGAAAGAAAGAGGGGAGGAGGAAGGAAGAGAAAGAGGGGGAGAAAGAAAGAGGCTGAGGAAGGGAGGGGAAAGAGAGGGAGGAATGGAAAGAGAGGGGGAGGAAGGGAGGGTGGAAAGAGGGGGAGGGAGGAAGGGAGAGGGAGGGGGAGAAAGAAAGAGGGGAGGAATGGAAAAGGAGGAGGAAGGGTGGAATAGTGAGGAAGGGAGAGGGGGAAGAATAGAAAGAGTGGAGGAGAAAGAAAGTGAAGAAGGAAGAAAGAGGGGAGGAACAGAAAAGAGAGGAGGAGGAAAGGTGAGAGAGGGGGAGAATGAGGGGGGAAGCATATCTGTGTTCTGTGACTCCACTAATCAACTATTATGGATCATCTGTGTGACACAAACTGACCAACTGCAGCGTGTGTGCTGGTATCCACGGTAACGGAGCACCTGCTCAAAGGGCAGAGACAGGACAGCGAGTTACACAGAATCCACACCTCAAACAAGTGTCCTCTAGCGCAAAACTATAACAGCTATCTAAAAAATAAGGGTGGTGAGGAAGACATAGAGAGGGAGAGGGGAGGATAATTAGACAGAGAGACTGACTGAGTGAGTTATTAACAGTGAGAAGAGGTCAGGGTGGAGGGGGGGGGGGGGCGAGTGTCTTTATTATCATGGTCTGTTGACAGAAAGCATAGCTGCGTCATGTGACTCCACTAATGAGGTCATAGGAGCAGCTGTGAGTCACAGACAGAGATACTGCAATGTGTGTGTGCGAGTAACCACGGCAACGGCGCACCTGGGCTCATTAACGAGCTGCTGCAAAGGGCAGAGACAGGACAGCGAGTTACACAGAATCCACACCTCAAACAAGTGTTCACCAGCGCAAAATTATAATAGCTATCTAAAAAATATGACGTTCTTACGAGACCCAAGACTCTACCGAACGCATGGATGCGTTTTTTATGTCTGTCCGGTAATAAATACGACTCCTGTCGCAGTTTACAAAACGTGTACCTTCTGGATTTTTTGAAAAATATAACGGCAGATTTGTATTGGAGCCTATGGGGCTTTTAGCAGAGGTTGTGTGACTGTTGGTCTCCATAGGCCAAAACTAAAGAACTCTGGGATTCCATAGCCACATGACTACAAGCAACACAACCATGCCATCACGTTAAGCTAAAAATGAAGACTCAAAAGTGTATACTTTGGCTCTGAGGACCGAAGTTCCATATTTTTTTAACCAGATTTTGACGCTGCCCCACACTCTAGCATTTCCAGGTCTCACTCTAAGAAACGCAACGGAGCGAAGAACTAGTGAAACATAATCAGTGATTATGAAAAAAGTAGAATAGATATCAACAAGCAGTTTTTTCGTAAAATAGTTGTGACTTGCGATTGCTGTGACTTGTGACTTGCTATTGATGATTATTGATTTATATAAATTCAAGCATAAGAGGTAGAAAGCTGAAAAGTCATAGCTGGAAAGCCAGAAAGGAGAAATATTTTAAAATTTGAACAGTTTTAATAGCTGAAAGTGTGAAGGAGTTGAAAGGTGCGACGTAAGAAATAGAAGAAGAAGAAGAAGAAGATGTGGAATAAAGATTCAAAGAACAATACTTGGAATGCTTAATGCATTCCAACAACTATGTGCAGTCCGACTACGATCCGACTAACACCCCTGGATAACTCGATCCGATCCAGTTGATAGTTCGACTATTGCGGCATGTAACAGTGAATTGGATAAGGAACTGGACTTTGTGTCTTTGCGCATGATTGAGATCCCGACGGCGTCTTCTCTCCGTTATCAAATCAGCCAATAGCGCCACAAAAAAGTAGAGGGATGTAGCTTCACCTTGCTCTCCGTTTGCCATCTTTCTCGTAATGTTGATGTTGTTGTTGTTGGTTGTTGTTGGTAGTGGTGAAGCGGTGAAGCGGAAATGGCTGTATCACAACTAGTTGTAATGAAAACAGCGCCACCTATTGTATCGGATATGACATGCTTTCGGCCAATGATTCGATTTATTCACTGCCATGTATATTGGGATAATAGCACCTCCCCACAAAAGATAGCATAGTCCGACTAAGCAAAGATTATACCATCATGTAAACACACTGACTGCTTCACATTCTATCCTTCCCCTGTTCTAAGGCAATTAGGGTTTTTGCCCGCCACTCTCGTCCCGACCAAAGCTTTACATAACCGCGGTGATGAGCCATGTGCGCCTCCTGCTTCCTTCCGCTCCATTTTCCATGTCATTAACATTCACTTTCACCCTAATTGAGCTTAATAAGAAAATAATGTTTGACATTAAATCCTTGTGAACATGTGGCCGAGCTGTGTCTGTTTGTTCTTCCACAGTGAATGTTTACTTTGTTGGGGGTTCGTTTGTTTGTTAGCCTTGCTTGTCATTCTCGTAATAGCCTATTAAAGAATTGAACGCCAGTCTTTCTTGAGCTCTCTGCTGTGCTGAAGATGGACTGTGCTTAAAATCCCCTTAGAAATTTGAACACACAGGTGATGTACAAAGACAGTCAACCAAACTGAGTTAGGATTTTCAAAGCTGTAATAATATCATCTTGATATAAAATGACCTTGTCTGAGGAAGGGTAAGGAAGTATTCCTTCACCAATATCAATCAATCATGATCAACATGCCGTAAATTAGGACGGATGATGGAAGTAAGGGAAAGTGTAGGAAGTGCAGTGTCTTTTATACAACCTTGGATGACTCTAAAACACAATATTAAAAAAATATCCTCTGTTGAAAGAGTGCACAACTTAAAATAGTAGGCAAGGCATGGAGCCTTAAGGATCTGCATTGAGTTGCAGCGGGCTGTACCGGCACAAGAATTGATACAAAACCCCAAACATATAAGCTCTGACAGAAGAAAGATAGTTTAAATTTCCAAAACAACAGTGCCTAGATCAGAGACATGATGGCGTTACATCATCCCTCTTGATGGAAAATAGACTTGACAATTACTGCCAGTTCCTTTCAAATGTGACTGCAAGTCAGTTAGATTTATATCATGAACATCTGACATGTTTAGTAGGAAAAAAATTTCAACAACTTGTCAACATGTCAGACTTAAATGCCCGGTAACCTTTTGAAGCAGTGATGTGAGATTGGTCCTGTATATCCAGACCTCCCAACCCTGCGTGATTTTGGTGCCGTTTACGTGTCAAATGGAAATTTGTTGACACAACGAATGATTGTACATAATTCGCCCACAATCACATTACACAAGATGATTTGCATCACTAGCAGTTGTCGAACAGAAAAATAAAACAGGGAGGAAATGAGGATTCCAGTTTTCCTTTCTTCTGCATTAACAATCTGACTCACACGAATTACACGGCAGATGTGGTAGGTTGGCAACACACCGACCAACCTACCTACCATCTGCCGCATTAACAGAGTTTCTGTTGTTTACACCTCTGTTGTAACTTGCCTTCATAGACTATTTTGGAGCTGGTAAATACAAGTTTTTATTGTAGGTAGCGTATCAAATAATGGTATAGTGTCCTAATTATACATACTGAAAATAAACATGGCTGTTCAAACCTAACCCTTTATATCACATCCTTCCTTAAAATGTACTTCATTTCCACCTAAAATGTATTTAGAGAAGGATATCTGGTAAAAAAAACATCTGGTAAAATAATAAATAAATATAAGGGAAAATATAGATGTCAAAGAAATTGAAGAGGCAAAATCTTTTGCATCTTCATTCTAGTGTACTCTGATGTCGCATGTCTTTGTGGACGTCACCAAGCTGAAACAAACCATCAAAGTTGCAGCCAGGAAACTCAAAAAAAGAATTTGAAAACACTAAAACTTAAGGGAAGTGGTAAGAACGACGTGTCAGATGACGAACGTCCGTCTGTTTTCTTTTAATTAAATTTAGGCCGGACCGTATGACAGTGAAAGTCTATGAGTCGTTTCTCTATGTCTATAAAACTCCTCTTGAGTAATGGCAATTTTAATCGGAATATTTCATTTTTCATCCCCATGCAAGCCGTAAGCTACAGCAGGAAATGAGACACCCTTAAGAAATGTGACTAGGACTACCTGAGAGGACCACTGTGCACTATAAAAGTGATGCAGTCTTGATTCTGTACATGCGCTTAGACCAATGATAAAAAGGCAAAAGGAGACGATTGTACTGACTTATAGCCTTATGATAGGGTAATACCTCCTACGAGGAGACGGATCAGATATTGAACAAGACTGGTTAGGAGGGGGGCAACGAAGGGAAGAAGCAATGCAGTCAGAGAATGCAAAGCCCGTGTGGATAACTTGCGTGAAAATGCAATCGTAAACATTAGAGCAGGGGTCTCAGACTCGCGGCCCGTGGGCCAATTGCGGCCCGCAGGACAATGTTTCAGGCCCTGCCTGAAATCAAATCTTTGTGTTGGTGCGGCCCGCGCATTTTTTCTCACATGCATCTGGGGGGCCTGTAGGCTACATTAAGACATTAAGAGTATTTATTTATTGTATTAGAAGAAAGTTAAAAGTTAAACAGTTCAAAACACATTTTGGATAATAATGTGTTGTTTTAGTTACGCTACTGGGAATAAAGAAACAGAGCGCTCACTATTTACAATTGCTTTATTTACAGATAGAAAAGGTAAAAGATTCACCAATAAACTATGAGCTACAAAAAAATGATTCATACATTTAAATAATTTAATTATTGTAGAAGAAGAACAATTAAAAATTAAAAATGAATTTTGGATAATAACGCGTTTTATGAAGGGAATAAATAAACGGAGCGCTATCTCTCGCACACACACACACACACACACACACACACACACACACACACACACACACACACACACACACACACACTCCTCATCTGTTCACCCATAGGGCCAAAATAAAGAAATAAAACTAAACATAAATATATGCTGTAGCCTACATTCAGGCGAAATAAATAATAATGTGGCTCAGCTGTGTGAGAGGAAGCGCTGCCAAGTCTCTGGCAGCAAGGATTAGAAGGAAGTAAATGAAGCATATGTTCTGAAGAACTGTTCATATTCTGCATGTTCTGACTTGTTAAGATTGAGAAGATTGGTTCAGTTGACCTTTTTCTTTGGATACTTGAAGCCTTTTTTTTGTGGAATACATGATGCGGCCCAGCCTCACCCAGACTATACCTCCAGCGCCCCTAGGTAAATTGAGTTTGAGACCCTGCATT
>BMAF01001191.1:0-17505 GCA_014132575.2 Gasterosteus nipponicus
TAGTCATCTCAGGTTTTATTATTTCTGTAGTCATTTAAGCTCCTGCAACTTGTCTATTATTTAGAAAATCTATTGAAAATCTATTGAAATTTCAAATTAATTTCAGCCTTTCCAATGTTTGTAATTTAAGCAAATGTATTAAAATTCCCTTCAACTTTCTGTATTTTCAGCAATTTTCTGAAGTTCATTTCAGCTTTCAGCATTCCAACGCATTTTCAGCAGGAATTTGCATTTTTTAGTTGTTGTCATTCATTTAAACCGCTTTGCGCAGAGAGCGCGACGGTGCGAGAGAGCGAGCGAGAGAGAGATAGAGAGAGTGGTGCGGGCGAGCGAGAGATCTGCGGTTAGTTAATTTGCTTATTTTTGTGTAGGTAATATTTTAGTGACAGATTTTCTTGACCAACTCGGCAGGGTGCGGGAGAAGATGCTGTTCCTCACTCCGCTTACACAGAGATTCCAAGTCTTTTTGTTTTCTTTGGGTGAAGTTCACGTTTATTAGTTTTACACTTTACAAACCACAACTGCATCTATATATAGCTCTTGACCTCGCTGCGCATCTTGGAAGCGTGGCTCCCCGTCACCTATGCATCATTACCCTGGCCAATTGCACCTGTGCCCCCATATGTAGACTCTGTCACACTGCCACCTGTGGCCAACCTGAGATTGGCTCCCAACACCAAGTGGCACATAAACATCCTCAATGGCTCTTACACGTACCTTTTTGATATTTTAAGAAATTCAAATAAATATTGTACTCTGGGGGAATGTTTTTGCCTTGGTCTGTTTACACTGGTCATCTGTGGGTTCATGGTTGATTAATAAATATCCCTACGGGACGATAACCGCCCCTCCGTCCTTGCCCCTGGTTGAATGTGTGCATGTGAAACATCTTGTACCTCGGTGTCTCCTAGTATCCCGTGGCAATCAGGCAAAGTGATGTCAACAGCCGTCACAAACTCTTCCTCCTCCAGTGGACCCAGCAGGTTATGAAATGGGGCATCATTCGTTTTCATAAACAAATGACCTGCATGGGAAGAAACAAAGATGGTTAAAAGAGATGTTTAAGTTATCAGAGCCGATCTTAATCGTAGTTACGATGCTACGTACTGTTGTCAGCCTTTTAAGTCCAAAGCGGATGAAGCATTGACGGCTGTTTGGAGCGAGTAATTAAAATGAAGATGATGTACTTGATAAGCCTCTTCATCACTAAGCTTTGGACATAGGATTGGGACCCGGAGCTCCAACCCCTCGTCAGTGGTCGCAGCTGGCTGGGCTCCTTAAAAAGCCCTGTTTTGGACCAGTTCTCTCTCGCTGCATATGCGTGGTCTTTGGTTTGTACCCTGTGTGGGGATATTTTCGATTTCGATAGTTGGTGTTAAATAATCTTTGTTTCCTCTTTTGTTCACAGGGAGTGGGGAGTAGATTTCGAGCTACCCCGGGGTATACATCACCCGTAAGTTTACTTCTCTGTCTAGAAACACCAGTTTAGACCTGGGCGGACCACCACCTGTACGTTTGGTTAGGGTGCCTTGACCGTGTGCCAGGAAGAGAGTGTATTTTCTATTGGGGGTTAGTACAGGTGAGGGGTGGAGACCTTTTTGTTTATTTCTTTGTTTTGGTCGTCCCTTTTTCCCAGAAAGTTATTGTTTATTTATGTATATTTTACCGTGCTTAGATAAAAGCGTTTATACTGGATTTGGTGTTTGTGTCCGTTTCTCACACCGCGACTCCATACCCCGTTTGCTGGCATCGGTGGGCCTGAGCAGTGGGTTGTCATGTTCTCCTCCCTTTTGGGAGCTGGAACGTAACAAGCACCAATAATATATTTTCATACTCTCCATGTTTAAGGCACATTTCAGAAAGTCTGATTTTGTAAATTCTATCTGGACTTGAAGGAGGTTACAAAGAACACAATACTTTCAGAGGATTAGCCGATTACATAAAGGTGACATCATGACAACAATCACATGGTTTTATGCATTTAAATTTTACATCCACAAACTGGGCAGAGGTTACAGACCTCTGAAAACAAAATCAGGTTTTAAACTGAACTGAAGGAAAAAAGGAAACTGAAAAGCAAAGAGGCTATATGTAGTTTAATCTGATGTTGTAGCACAAAAAAGTAGAGTACAGCACTGTGGTTCAGTTCAGTAGGAGAGCATTTAGGCTTGATTACAGACGCGTGTATTGAGATACTACTTAGTAACAGGATATTACATCATTAACACTAAGGTGGGTTTCCAGCGCTGGGGGACGCATAGTGAAAATAGAAACATCTGCATTGTCTTTGCGGGCTTCTGACGAAGCAGGTTTAGAGCAGACAACAAAGAAAGAGAATCTCTCTCCGATTAGGATTCGTTTCACAATAATGAAGCTTTGATATTTAAAGCTGTGATCATAATTAAATAACACTTCCAAGCTGGTGAGCAACCTACTAATCCTGCTTTGAGAGACCGTCTTGTGAAAATCGGGAACAGATACATTCCCTGAAAGGTGGGCGATACGTGGAGCAAAACACTGAGAAATAACTACTCTTGTTTAAAAAGGTCACCATTGTTTACCTTTACATTTCACAATGTGTTCTCCTAATTAGAGGTTGTGTCACACAAACCACGTACAAATGTATTTTTGCTGTGAGCACCATTTTTAAAATGGTGGTAAAGGAGAAAACAGAATATTGATGTGCTTAAGTAATATTACACCCATATACAAGACTACTTGACAAGTTCCCATTTACACTCAGTTCCACCTCTTTTTGAAGTGTACAGTATGATCCCATAATTTCCATTTGCTTCCCTTGCCATTACAGCCAGTCACCACCAAAAAAACAGAAAACAAATAAACTGGCTACAAATCCTTTCTTTGAATAAAATTGCATTCTCTTCATATGGATACAAATGTTAACAATCCCCAGAGATAGTTTATGACTGTCCACTGTGAGTGCTAGAGAATTAACATCTTATGCACGGCACCAAAGTTTGTTACACAATCTAAACTTGTGCATTGGGAAAACACTCTTCAGTGCAAACCACAGGACTCCATTATCACCACCAAAGCATGTTTGTCAGAGGCTACAGTAAAATCCAGATCGGATATAGAAGGGGTCATAAAGATCTAGTGATTTCACAGACTATCTTCAAGAGTGACACGTGGCTCAGTTGTTGGCTGCGTCCGCCTGCCGGGGCCAGTTCTCCTCCTCAATGCCTGAGTCATACTCCTCCTCTGCGGGCTCCTTGGCTGGCGCTCTGCAATTCAAAAGGAAACTCCATGTCAGCCAAACACGACATTGGAGTCTGGTGTGCTCGGCTTATGGAATCTGATCACTAACATTACACAATTGTAGCCCCGCCCAGTGAGCGGAGAGATACTAACCTGACGTAGGTTGGTTGGGATTTTCCTAGGACAATTTCTTTGTTCAGCTCAACAGCCATGATGTCAGAGTGTGGCACCTCGAACATGGGCTCAAGAAGCAGCTTTTCCTATAAAATGAGGACATGATTAATTACTGCACTACATCAAAATAAGAATGCTTGTGTGATAACCGGAGCACAGACTACATACCATGATGGATCTGAGCCCACGAGCGCCGGTTTTTCTCTCCAGAGCCATCCTGGCTATGGCCCTCAGGGCATCTGGAGTCACGTTGAGTTCACACTGAGACCAAAACAGAGCATAATCAATTAAACTTTATCCAGTGTTTCATTTTAACTGGAAGGTTGTGTCAGCTCTGTTCTTGTGGGTCTTCTACAAGAAAAGTGTGTTGCCAGTGAGACCATAAACTACATACGCGTGTATGTGTGTTGTTTTGACATTACACAGTAATCTACAAAGAATGTGCCCTTGCGAGCATTCGACTGATCAAGATGGCGCCGTTGAAGGCTGCCACGGTGCTTCGGTGCGCTTCGTTTTTTGTTGTTTTTGTTGTTAATCATGTTTCCTGCTGCGATTCCCGGAGCTCTTTCACCAGAGATGAGCTCTTGAACATCCGAGGAACAACTACAGCGGAGTTACTTCCAACTTCTCTTCTATCTTTTGTGGAATTACTGGACATTATAGTCAAAGGTGCGCCATCTGGAAATCACGCCGTGAGACGCCGTAGAGAGGAAAACGAGCCGGCTCGCTGGTGAGACTCGCAGGCGTGGTTCTCGCACACCGCTGCCAGGCATCTTTCTCTCCAACGTGCGCTACTGTGCAACAAACTGGACGAAATTCAGCTGCTGATGAGGAGAGACAGAGACTTCTCTGCATCCTCCGTCTTGTGCTTCACAGAGACGTGGCTCAGTGGATCGATACCGACTCGCGCTCCAGCTGGCGGGCTTCCAGCTGCTACGAGCGGACCGCGACACGGAGCTCTCCGGCAAGACAAAGGGTGGAGGAATCTGCTTCTACTTCAACAACAGCTGGTGCAACGACGTAACCGTGATCCTAAAGCACTGTTCTCCTGATCTGGAAACTTTCTTCATCAACTGCAAACCCTTTTATTCCCCCCGTGAGTTCGCTTCATTCATTCTGGTCGGTGTTTACATGCCGCCGGCGGGCAACGTGCACAAGGCACAGCCGACACTCGCCGACCAGATACGGCGTGTGGAGCGGACCAACCCGGACTCTTTAGTTATTGTCCTCGGGGACTTTAACAAAGGAAATCTCAGCCATGAACTCCCTAAATACAGACAGTTTATTAAATGCCCCACCAGAGAGGAGAACACGCTGGATCACTGTTACACCACAGTCAGCAGGGCTTATCACGCCGTCCCTCGTGCTGCACTGGGACACTCTGACCACGTCATGGTCCATCTGATTCCTGCATACAGGCAGAAACTAAAGCTCTGCAAACCTGTGGTGAGGGAATTCAAGAAGTGGACCAGTGAGGCGCTGGAGGATCTTCGGGCGTGCTTTCACTGCAAACACCAAACTAACTACAAGCCAAAAAAACCCCACTCCATGAATGACCTCCGCCTGGCAGACGAGCTGAATGAGTTCTACTGCAGAATTGATGGACAATGTCCTGATTCCATCCCCCACAGCTCCACCAACATGCAGTTCGCCTACAGAGCCAACAGGTCTGTGGACGATGCTGTCAACATGGCCCTCCACTACATCCTCCAGCATCTGGACTCCCCAGGAATCTACGCCAGGATCCTGTTTGTGGACTTCAGCTCTGCCTTCAACACCATCATCCCGTCTCTGCTGCAGGACAAACTCTCCCAGCTGCACGTGCCCGACTCCACCTGCAAGTGGATCACAGACTTCCTATCTGACAGGAAGCAGCACGTGAAGCTGGGGAAACATGTCTCAGCCTCTCGGACCATCAGCACCGGTTCCCCCCAAGGCTGCGTTCTTTCCCCTCTGCTCGTCTCCCTGTACACCAACAGCTACACCTCCAGCCACCAGTCCGTCAAGCTCCTGAAGTTTGCGGATGACACCACCCTCATTGGACTGATCTCTGGTGGGGATGAGTCCGCCTACAGGTGGGAGGTTGACCATCTGGTGTCGAGCAGAACATCAGCTCCATCACAAAGAAGGCTCAGCAGAGGTTGTTCTTGTTCTTCCTGAGGCAGCTGAAGAAATTCAACCTGCCAAAGACGATGATGGTCCACTTCTACACGGCTACCATGGAGTCCATCCTCTGCTCCTCCATCACCGTCTGGTACGCTGCAGCCACAGCCAAGGACAAGGGCAGGCTTCAGCGGGTCATCCGCTCTGCAGAGAGGGTGATCGGCTGCAATCTGCCCTCCCTGCAGGACTTGTTCGCTTCCAGGTCTCTGAAGCGAGCTAAAAAGATCGTGGCCGACCCCTCTCACCCCGGACATAAACTGTTTGTGCCCCTTCCATCTGGCAGGAGGCTGAGGTCCATCAGGACTAAGACCTCCCGCCACACGAACAGATTTCTTCAGCCGGCAGTCGGGCTCATCAACAGAGCCCGGTCCCCCACTGCCTGACTATAACACTCCACCGGAAAACTTTAACTTTATTCTCTTATTCTTGTTTTATACTAACCCATAGCCTTATTCTACTAACCCATTGCATTAGCATTTCATTTTACTTTATTTTATTACTTGTGCACTGCTGTCTTGTTGTTGTCTATTGTTACACTGTCTACTGTCACTCACCAACCGCCAAGACAAATTCCTTGTATGTATGACATATTTTGGGAATAAATGTTTTCTGATTCTTGATTCCTGACTACATGAGCCTGCGTTGTTGTAACAGCTGAGCCTGAGCCCACCCCTGCTGAGCAGTGAGGTGTGGGGGAGAAGCTTTCGCCTGTCTGACCGCAGCTTAACTTGGCACTATAGCACCCACTAGGTGCGCATCCTCACTTTGTCCATGCTGAATAGAGCCTGGTACTGGGGCACCACGGCGTTGCGTGGCTCGGTCAGGATTCTGACAAGAGTCTCTTCGTCCAGGCTGTGCAGAGGCACGACCACAGGAAGGCGGCCCACGAACTCTGGGATCATTCCGAACTCGATCAGGTCCCTGGCCTCGACGATCTTCAGCAGATGGTCCTTCTCCTCGATCTCAGCCACCGTGTCTGTCTCGCCGCTGCTGTTGGCCAAGTCGGCGGCCGCCGCCGCGCGCCGCCCCGTCCCCATGTTGGAGGGAGTTCCAAAACCCAAATACTGAAGAGTCATGAAACAAAAGGATCACATTAGAGGCAGGGGAGAAGATGAATACAACTGCTGGTAGTCGAGCGAAGTTCAATTTACCTTTTCATTCTTTCTTCTGCTGATGATTCTGTCGAGGCCGTTGAAAGCACCGGAAGCAACAAACAAAATATTTGTTGTGTCCACCTGCACCGTCTCGCCTCTTAGCTTCCTGGAGTTTTTCTCAGGAACATTGACTATTGTGCCCTCCAAGAGTTTAAGCAACCCCTGAAAGAGAGGAAAAGGTCAAATAAATGTTAGTAACTCAAGTTGAGGTCCACCAATATAGGACTAGTAGTAAATAAGTCAAATCTGCTGCTGTACGTCTTAATTCAAACTGACATTTTATTCTTAGATATCTATAAACAAACCACATCAAAGCTGTATATAGTGCAACTTGTGTTAAAGCGCTTTGAGTGGTTGGAAGACTAGAAAAGCGCTATACAAGTACAGTCCATTTACCATTACCATTTAACTCGGGATAAATACTGACCTGCTGGACTCCCTCTCCTCCTACGTCTCTCAGCTGATGGATTCCAGGCACACTGCCAATCTTATCAACCTCATCCAGAAACACAATACCTGCATGTGTAATAAAAGGACAGAGCTATGAGGGTTTCACTTCTCACAACAAGATTACATTGATTATTACACAAAATGAAGTACACATGCTGGAAGTTGGCTGATGGAGGACAGAAGCCTTTTTCTTCCTGTGTCACGATGTTCACACGGACTGAATCAGTTCATGGCGGATCTTTAACTCGTGCGCTCCAACAGCGCATAACGAGTCGATATGAAGGAAACAACGAGCCTCTTATCTGTCAGAAGCAGGAAACCGTCACAAGCATCGCGCACATTTTTGGTCATTACCTTACAGGAGTCAGCCTTGGTTGCTTTGGAATTAAATCAAATGCGTCAGTTAGCATTAGTTTTGGTCATCTCCGGTAGTCTGCGCATGCGTGACGTGACGTCATTTTTTTATCGATGGCATGCAATCGACTGGTACTGCCTTTGAGATCGACTGGTCGATCGCGATCGACGTATTGAGCACCCCTGATCTAGACTGACTATGTATTCATATTACACATCCCAAATTTTTAAAAAAGGATCTGCTTAGTCCCTCTGCCCACCTTGTTGTGCTTTTTCCACTGAGTAGTTAGCATCTTGCAGCAGTTTGGCAATAACAGATTCAATGTCTTCCCCCACGTATCCAGCTTGAGTTAGTGTGGTGCAATCGCATATTGCAAAGGGAACATCCAGACAACGGGCCAGTGTCTGCGCCAACAACGTCTTTCCTGTCAACAATTTGAGAAATCACACTAGCATTTTGTCAAGTCCTCATGTACAGATGAACTGCATAATTAGCGCTGTAGCTCTTAACAATTAGTGCCACCGTGCAACACTAACCAGAGCCAGTGGGACCAAGAAGTATGATGTTGCTCTTCTCCAGTTTAATGTCGGTGTGTGTGGAGTCCAGGACCTCCCCGCCCCTCTTCTCCTGCGGCGCCTGCTGGCCTGCCTGCTGCTGCATGGACGCTCCCAGAGCATTTCCATGAGGACTGATCCCTGCAATCTTCAGCAGCTCTGGAACAACAGGAAAAGTCACAATACGTGTAAATGAGAGAGTAGGAGGTTCTTGGAAAACTACATTTCAACAATCCATCTAAAAGACCGCAATTTTTAGATTTCAACGGCTGTTCACATTACACCATCTATTTGTTGATGGTGTAACGTGTCTAACTACAGAAAGATTTACTTGTATGGGTTAAAAATATGTGTACTGTAAATGAGATTGCTCTGCTTTGAAAAGGCAAAAACAAATCTCCCGAGGAGCCACGGCTGTCTGTACATTTTGGCATTTGTGCAACTCAAGACAATAGACAAAGACAGAAATTGCAGTGATTTTTTGAGGCCTTTGATTAAAAAACAGCAGTAGGGACGACCAATCACTTACTTGTGAACCTGTACTCATCCTCTCGTCTTCTCATCTCTAGTTCTAATGGAAGAGAAAAGTATTGAAATCAATATTATAATTAATCATTACAATTATGACATTGTTACTACAGTCCTGACCCGGCGTGAGATAGTTATTGAACAAATGCCAAATAATACAGATTAAGTTATAAATAACGGCCACCGCTGCAACCTTTTGTTGATTATTTGTGTGGATTCTATGAGTGAATTACTTGCTTATGTGACATCTTAATGAAAAATGTGTAGAAAGTAAGAGTTAGTGGCCCAAATGTCACTGCGACAAACTTGAACCAATTGATGTAATTTTCAGAACTTTGTTTTGTCTTTACTTCATGAGGAACTTAATGAGAACACATTTGTTCAGGAATCAGGATCAGGAATCATTTATTGCCATACTATGTCAGACATACAGGGAATTTGACGTGGCGGTTGGTGTGTAACAGAAGACAGTACGACAACGAACGACAAGACAACAAGTTTGTAAGTATAACGTAATTCAATAATTAGGTGTAATTTTAAACTGCAGGTACTGGTGCATGTCTGTTTCCCTATTATTGTGTTCCGTCTGTGCTCTCCAGTATGCAATGAAAACAAAAATGTAGAAAAAAAGGGATACAGGACAGGAACCTTTTGAAGGTCCCTCAATCAACAAAGGAACCACATTTCTTTCAAAACTCTCATTTGCAAATCTATAGACAACAGTAATACTGACCACGAGGTGTTAGAGAAGGCTGTTTTTCCACCTCTACCTGCTGTCGACTCCCAGCAGGAATGTTGTTGTAGATGCGTTTGTAGTGATTGTACACTGCAACTGCCAACACTTTCTTTGCATAGGACTGGCCAACAACGTACTTGTCAAGGTAAGCATATATCTGGAGAATAAAAACAACAATCCCTATATCAGAAAGGATTGATTAACAAAACAGGACAAGTAACATATCAAGAGTCCTTTAAAAGCATATTTCGACTTCTTCATATTTTGACTTCGTGTCAATTTCTCACCTTCTTAGGAGGAGGGGGAGGTTTCTGTGCAAATGCCAGTTTCACTGCCTCCGCAGCAGATTCTGGCTCTTTGTTTAGTCCCTTTTTAGAGTCCGTCTCAGACAGAACCACAAAAAAGTGATGACATTTCTCACATTTAACAAATCGTGTTGATGCTACAAAAGAAAAAACAAACACATGGCTAGATTTCACAAGCTGGTTGGAAGAGATGTCTGACACATTCACAGTAAAAAAAAAAGTCAAGCAAACAGATCATTAAACTGAGTCACACTCAAATGATTTAACCCTGATGTTCTCGCTCTCTCTGAAACATGGCTTAAGAAAGGTGTTTCGGATGGGCCTGGTCTTATTTCAAAAACACCTTTGGCCTAATCATTGAGAAACACACACAATTAAAACGATTGCGCTCATATTATTACTTCCCCTATTACAAGCCTGTTAAACCTGTCATTTCATTTGTCTGTTTTCCCTTGACTGGAAATCGGCAATGATTCTCCCCCTCTTTAATGGAGGCTCTGACCCGAACTGCTTCAGGCCAATTTCCATCTTCCCTGTCTGGCAAAAGTTATAGAGAAACTCGTGCATAAACAACTAACTCACTTAATTTACTCAAATCATATCTTGTCTGACCTGCAATCGGGGTTTAGGAAAGGCCACAGATGTACCACCGCTACACTGAAGGTCCTTGATGACATCATCCCCGCCATTGACAACAAACAGACTTGTATAGCTGCCTTTAAAGACCGAGCAAAGGCTTTTGTCTGAGTCAACCATAACATTCACCTGCAAAGACTTACCAGCATCGGCTTGTCCAGCGGATGTTGTAACTGGTTTTCTAGCGACCTGGCTAGTCGTGTCCAGCGAGTTAAGACGGAAAACATCATGTCTGAACCTCTGAACCTCTTAACATTTCAAAATGTGTGCCTCAAGGCTTCATTTCAGGCCCTATTCTGTTCTCTATTTATATTAATTAATGTTAATTAATTCATTAATTAATATTAATGATGTAGCCAAAGCTTCTGGAAATGCATCTGTATGCTGATGACACCATCATATTTTCAGCTGGTCCTTCACTCCACTCTGCTGTGTCCATTCTTCAACAAAGCCTCACTTCCATCCAACAGTCTTTCCACAACCTCCTGGTCCTCAACTCCAAAAAGACCAAATGTATGCTGTTTGACCAGAAAAACATCATCATCCACAGCCCTCCCAAGATCTACAGTGCTGACGGATCGGAGTTTGGATCGGATCGGAGATTGTCAGCTCCTACAAATACCTTTGCTTCTGGTTGGACTCATCTCTCTCATGTAATATACACATCAAAATCCATCTGGCTAAAGTCAAAGCCAGACCGGGTTTTCTGTATCGAAACAAGGCCTCCTACACACACTGCCAAATTCACCCTTGTGAAAATGACCATCATTCCTCTGTTCGACTACGGCAATGTAATTTATAAAATGGCATCAAAGACCACCCTCAGAAAACTGGACACACTCCACCACTCAGCAATCCGATTTGTCAAAAGTGCACCCTTCACCACCCACCACTGTGGGAACGACCCCCGCTACCTCTCAAATCTTCTGCACATTTCCGGCAGCAATCGCCATTTAAGATCCAGTGACTTCATTCAACTCATCATTCCAAAAGTCTGTACTCTGTTTGGTTATAACTCCTTTCATTTTGACGCTGCAAATGATTTGAACTCAGTACAAAACCTGCTCAAACTAACAGCCCTCACCGCTCTCAACATATTCAAACATAAGCTGCAACGAGCCACAGTTGACTGCTGTACTTGCTGACCAGCCCTCACTTCTCGCTTCCATTTTTTACAAGGTATGAGAACAAATTGCTGATACACATGTTGCCTCTTACAATGAACTTTATTTTGACCCCAACCAGTAAATAGTTCACTTATTTGATACTAGGTTACTGCATTATAGTGAGATGACGGCACATGCTGCATCAGATTTGTTTTCATAGTTACACTAATTAAATAGTCACATAGACAGTGGTACACAAAGCGCTGGTCGACCTCTGACACAAGTTTACAACATCCTAAAGTTTCAGATGTTACAAAACGAACCAATTCTAACAATCCAAACATCACTCCCAAAGTTAATATAAACATGGTTAATTGTGGTGTATAATTTGTATGCTGTGTGTTTATAGAAAAAAATAATAGTTTGTACCAAAACAAATGTGAAAGCTGGTTCAATGCTTTATAGTGAAATACTGAAGAAGAAGAAGAAGAGTGGACAAAAGTCTAAATGTATATAACTATTAACTATTGGCTGCAGTTGAACTTTCCCCTTGGTATCTTTTATTTTCAATCAGCGATTCTTTTCTCCACCTCCTGTCCATGTTGCATGGTATAAAACAATATAAAACAAATTTATTTGTGCACAAATAGTTTGGGACATTCCCTGGAAGATGTCTTGTTTACCTGATCATAAAACATCATAATCACAATAATTTTCTTCTTTAATAAGTATTTGTGTTGGCATAACAAAACCCTTATAACATATTTCACCTTTTTTACACTCACTCGTCTTGATTATAGGTTTCTCCACAAACTTTGCACATTAGATAATATCTGTTGGTATGTCTGATTAAATTTACTCACATACAAAGGTCTCTACATGTGTGCAGGCATCTCCACATTTAGGGCAGCATAGCTGGCTTCCTCCCTTGCCTGATCCTCCAGATTCAGACTGTCTCTTCCCCTCACTGGTGCTCTTCTGTGTAAAAAACCCCGAAAAAACAGCATCAGCACTTTTCTAAATTAAATTACTACTACTACTACTACTACTATATCTCCGATTTGACAGAGTAAGACATAATATTATCATGAAAGAGAGGTACAAATGAGACGTCTCCTCTAGGAGATTACCTTTCCACCATCACTTCCACTGTCCTTTGTTGACCCATCTTTAGCGGCATAGCATACAGCGGTCTCTGAAAACGACCTAACCCGTACCCTGGGATGTAAATGATTTTCCCGAGAACCCTGACGACTCAAAGAAAACAACTGGATCCGGGAGCAGGACAATCCTGAAAAACAGAAACATTTGCTTAATTTTTTTTAAAGGGTTACATTGTATTTACATATTCAGCTTTATTGAATGACAATGATCATGGTATTTAAAACAATATGTTTATCTATACAAAACATATTGCCCTAACTGCCGCTATGCTTTGCTTTAGTTTTTGTCGTCTCACGACCAGTTCTCTTTGTTTGAAGTTATCTTGGTTGCTAGTTTGCTCAAGCTCTTTCAGTCTTTTAGTGCCAGTTTGTGTTCTAGATTCTACTATTAAGTTAACTGCCAGTGTGCCCTCTAACTCTGCTAGGTTTTGACCTGATCTAAGTCTGTTTTGCCTTGTTTTCTGAAGCAAATAAGACTTGTATCCTTAAACTCTCATTTTTGTCAAAACACCACATGGTGATTGTTCACTGATTAGGTGTCAAGCTATTGGTGCTTTGCATTTTGAGGCGTTTCTGTGAGGCCAATCAGCCTTTTGTCTCCTAAACGGCCGGGACGGCCAGCGCAGCCGTTCAGGTTAAATTCCCCTTCCCAGACCTGAACTAACCAGTGTGCATCTCTTCTACAAGGCCACCCAGACATCCAGCGACCTGAAATCGGACTAAGTATCTCTTTTCTTTAAAGCAAGCTAGTCTGCTAAATTTGCTGTTGATTCTAGTGTCTTAAGTTAATTTGATTGCTGATTTGCTTTAGTTTTGTCGTCTCATGACAAAAGCTAAAGCAAATCGTAATCAAGTAACTTTCAAAACACCAAAATCAACTTTGCTTCACAAATTGCTGAACCTTGCTTCAAAGAAGAGGCTCACTAGTCAGTTTAAGGCAGCCTGAATATGCGTGACAGAAAGAGATGCGCACTGTCGGACCGAGTGCGGAAGAGGCAACACTACCAGGCACGACAGCTGTTGCTCCCGGAAGTAAGACTGCAAGCGGGTGGCACTCAAAATACATTTAATCGACAATCACTGCAGCAACGATGTTTTGGGCAAGATGGCGGTTTGGAGAGTGTGACCACAGCTCGAAAAACAGACAAGCTGGGCTTAGTCGGGTCAAACTTGCTTTGAAGTCAAGCACATGTTGATTAGCAACTCAGTCGTCTGGAAGGCACAAACTGACACTAAGGCTGAAGAACTTGAACAATAGCAACAGACAACTCAAACAAGAAGAACTGACAGTGGACATTAAAAACAAACAGCATGGCGACGGTCAAACGTATGTTACCAGTATAGATAAACATCTTGTTTTAAATACCATGGAGTAAACAAATAATTCAGCAAAAACTGGTATGAATCACAATCTTGACCCTTTAAGAGTGAAGCATCAGCTGCATTTTCAGGATTGTCTGCCCGGATCAGCCGTTTCAACCCCGGTGATCAGTCTCGGGAAAAATCGACACATCCCAGGCTGGCAGAGTACTCAGTTTGCTCAAATCTTATGTAAGGATCAACAGGGCAGTGAAAGTGATGAAGGCTGTCTCCTAGAGAGACGTCATTGTACTATATAGCGTAACCTGCCAGCAATCTTCTCTGTCAAAATCGGAGATACTGGTAGCCGGTAATGTGGTAATGGTTAGTGCTGATGCTATTTTTTCGGGGTTTACAGGCACCAGTGAGAAGAAGAGGCAGTCTGGTCGGATCAGGCGAGAACATCTTTGCCCTAAATGAGGATACTCAAGTTCATGCATCATGAAACAGTCAATCGTTATAACGAGATATTATCTAATGTGAAGTTGATGAGCTTATAATCCAGACAGTGATAGATTGATAATGTTATGAGGGCGACCTGCTTGGCTTACAAATGTATTGAGAAGGTATTGTTTGATCAGTGCTTCAGGGAAATGACTCCCAAATATTTGTGCTAGTAAGTTGTTTTTATATTCAGTTTTATGCCATGCAGCGGAGAAAGAATATTGATTCAATGGATACCAGAGAGAAAGGATAACTGCAGCCATCAGTTAATGGTATATACGACTGGGCGCTGCTGTAACTGCTGCTGTCCTTCACTGCAAGCTTGTGAGCAGCTTTCATTTGTTTGAGCCTGGCTGGCCCGATGAAGCTTACGCCTAGTACACCCTGAGTAACCATGTTTATGTGCTGGGAGCCGATGTTTGAATTGTTAAGTATTTGGACACATCTGGCTGGCTAAACTTGTGTCAGAGACCAGCGCCACAGTACTCACCACTATCTGTAACGACTGTTTAGTGGATGTGACTTATGAAGCAGATCTGATGCGGCATGTCAAAATCATCTGTGCGTAACCTGGCGTCAGCAAGTGGTTGAAGTCCAAGCAAGTTCGACAACAGAGGCAGCTGTATCCTTATTTCTTCTCATACAGCAAATGAGCGTCATGCGGCTTTTGATCAACTGGCTCATTGCCTTTATCGGTGACATGTTGAGCGTGGCTGTGAGTTTGGCAGGTTTTATGCTGAGTTCAAATCGTGCGGCAAAATGGAGTTGCTGTGACAGGCCTGACCTCGGTGGACGAATAATCACTGGTTAAGTGACGTTGCTGCCTGTAATCTGCGAAGCCCGAGGAAGGCAGGGTCGTGATGAGTGACGAAGAATACGCACGATCGTTCTGTCAGTACCAGGGTGATGCGATGCTGCATTTTGCAGAGCCACGGCCCGCGGCTCAGTCGGGCTCGATGATTAAATTTCTGGGGTGAGCTGGCAGTGTAGGAAGGCACTTGTTTGTACAGAAACCGGGTCTGTGGGCTGTAGTGGTACGTGTGTATATTCCCGTGAGAAGAGACTGAGTGGCAAAGCAAGGTGTTCTTCAGGAGGCTGTTGTCTCGATCGTCAAACCGTCGTCAGCTGTGATGCTGAAGCTTGTGAATGTTGGTGTTTTTCTGTTGATGCTTTTTGAGTTGGTTTCAGAAGGCAGTGAAGGCTGACCCGGATGGAAGTGAAGCTTTGGGCGAAGAATGGCAGAGAGTGAGTGAAGGACCGTAGCGAGGAACGTAAATCGGCATACGAGCCATTTCCAGAAAACTGTTTACAATATTGGTGTGAGATTAATTAACGTGGTGTAAATGAAGAACAGGAAATAGGAGCCTGAAATGGTACATTTTAGTGTTGGAATTTCAGAGGTTCGAACATGTTGTTTTCGTCTTAGCTAGAATGTAAAGCAGTTACAACATCGGCTGGACAAGCGATAGCATTGGCGTCTTGCGGAGTAATGTTATGTTGACTCAGACAAAGAAGCTTTATACGGCTGTAATCTGTTTGTTGGGGATGTCATCAGGGCCTTCGGTGTGGCGCGAGCGGTAACCGACCTTTCTAAACCCGGAGCTCAGGCTGGATATTGTTGCTCTGCCGGACTCTCACTATTTGCCGGGCTGGAAAATGAAATGACAGCAGACCAGTCAGCTTATCTCATTAAGAATATCGGCCGATTTCCAGTCGAAAACGATAATATTTAACTGAAACTGCTAATAGAGGAAGTAATATATGGCGTAATCGTACAGTATTGTGTTTGTTCAGGACAAGTGAGTAATTTCCTGCTAAGCTTCCTGTTTCAGAAGACGGCATCGGGAGCCCATCATTGTGAGTGTGACTCGAATTTGCTTGACTTTTGTGGTGTGATCAGCATCTTCAACCAGCTGAAAACCGTACTGTTCTTTGTAACATCAGCATTTGTGAAGAATGTCATCGCACAACAGTTCTGAACTCTAAGGAAGACTAAACAGAGCGAAATTCTTTCTTGACTGTGTGGCATTTTGCAGAAACTCCTCTCCCAGAAGGTATTGTTGCAGTAAAGCCTATGCACAGGATAACGTGTTGCTAATCTGTTTTGATAATCGGCTCCTTTCTGTCTATAGCCCGTTGTTTTTATCCAGATGCTACCTTGTTTAGCTAGGCAACGGTACAGAAAATGTTCGGCATTGCAGTGTACAATGCTGGCATCCCACAGCAACGTCACTGCTGGGGTGCGACGGCTGAAGGTGAGGCGGCAGCTCTGGCACCTGGGTGGTCGTAATACTGGTGTCATAGACCCCCACCTGGAAATGGTTTTTGTGATTTCGCCTGTTGGTTGCTCAAGGTTTCTGTCTGTAATCCTTTTTCTACATTGCTGTTTTCGTGCATGCACAGGCGGGGCTTACAGGTGTGCAGCTACACGGCTAAGTACACTGTAACGGTTGCGTTCGCTGCTTTACAGAGCTTGTTACGTAACGTAGGTCGTTATTCATTCACTGTCTTCTGTTACACCAACCGCCAGATCCAAATTCCCTGTGTGTCTGACATAATATGTTTGTAAATATTTCTGATCCTGAACAAAATGTGTTGCTCGACCAAGTTCTCGTAATGAGCAAAACAGTTCTGAAAATGCATCTTGTGGTTTCGAGTTTGTCGCGAAGACTTTTGCTCTTGCTTTCTGCACATTTTCGTAGATGTCTGTGGTCACTCGTAGAATCACACAAGTAATCAACAAAGATTTGCGGCGATGACACAGATCATTACCAGCAATCTGTGACCGACGGCATTTATTCACGCTTGATCAGTTCTTCAATGGCTGTATTAAATCAGTATAATAGATTGAGCCCACTGTATTGATTTCAATACTTTTATAACTCCGTCGGCTGGGACCGAGATGGTAGATTCCTGAAAACAAGTGAACTGGTAGGTCGCCCACTACTGTTTTTAATCAAGACTTGCAAAAATCACTGCATTCTGTGTTTGTTAACCCTCTTTAGTACACAAATATAAGTATCACAGACAGCACGTGTCTCGGAAGATTTATTTTGCTGCTTTAACCGCTGTAAATCTTTCTGTGGATACCATCAACAAATAGATGATTAATAATGACCTGGCTCGTAATCTAAAAAATTGCCCGTGCTTTCTTCAACT
>BMAF01001195.1:0-43644 GCA_014132575.2 Gasterosteus nipponicus
TCTGACTCCACGGCCAAAAGTTGCGGAACTGCCGATGCTTTAAAGCCCTGGATCTGATATGGTTGATGATTTTCACATATATAAATATATTTATTCTGTGTCAATGGTTTGATTTGAGTTATTGTGATATGTGAAAGAATACATTTATATTTTCTTCAAGACCTTCCCGAAATGGCTGACCAATTCCCCAAATCAGCGGAAGGAGATTGGAAACAACGTTTGAACGATCATTACAATATAGCTGGTTTGTTAGAAAAATAAAACCAGTCATCCCATCCTTTCCTCCATGAAGTCAAGAGAGCAACGTACTGGTGAAGTAGAGCACAGATTCTGACTCTATTTCCGCCAAAAGTCGTGGAACTGCCGATCTTTAAAGCCCTGGATCTGATTATGGTTGATGATTTTCACAACGCCAAGACATCACATTGTCAAACCTCATGATCTTGCTGCAAAGGGGCCTGCTGGTGGATAATGCAGTGCAGAGCAATGGCATCTTCCACACCTCCTCTTCCAGTTTCCTTTGAACAAGCGCCACAAGTCCGTTTTTCCTCCCTGTCATTGATTTAAGGCCGGGTCGTTATTCCAGCCAAACCCTTCCATTGAAAGCCGGCATCCTCAACGGAATCACACAGCTGGCGGAATATCTCCTGGGCAGTGGTCTGGCCATGCATTGCAATCACTGAGAGCAACTCCTCCTGTAACTTCAAAATTGTTATCAACGCCACGGACATATATTGCGAAGCTGCGCCGTGTCAGTGACGTCTGTGCTCTCATCAAGAGCAAGTGAGTATGAATGGAAATGTTTAGCTTTCTCACGCAGTTGATCATAAATGTTGCCTGACATGTCAGAAATGCGCTCTGCCACTGTGTTGGCTGAAATGCTGATGTTACTAAACTGAGCCTTTTTTTCCGGGCAGACTATACTTGCAGCCTGTAACATGCACTGTTTGATGAACTCGCCGTCTTTGAATGGCTTCCCTGCTTTAGCAATCATCTCACTCACCACGTAGCTGGCTTTGATAGCCGCTTCACTCTCTTTTGCTTGCTTTTTTGAAAAATCTTGTTGCCTCAGTAGACATGTTTTAAGTTTGGCGACCCGGTCCTCTCGCTCATCTCCCATGGTATTTTCCATACTCCTCAGCATGTTTAGTTGAGTAATGACGTCTGATGTTATACTCCTTGTGCACCGCAACTTTATCCATGCATATTAGACACGTTGGGATGTCCCTGTGCTCAACAAAAAAATATTCCGTCTCCCACTTCTCCTGAATTTGTCGGTGCTCATCGCCAATTTTTCTCTTCACGGCAGGTTTTGAAAAAGACATGACTGGGGCTGACAAAAACCGTATAGCACTAGGTGACAAGATATATTTTCCCCTCCACTTGTTCATCCAAACATGTTAAAGTGACCAATTGCTAATTCGCGCTGTTGTCACGAGCCTGAGCTACGGGCGGTAGCGGGAAGAGGAGGGGCTGCCGGGGCTGCAGCCCCTCGTCAGAGGGTCTGGCTCTCTCTGCCAGAGTGGAAGAAATCTTACATCTTGTTATAAAAATAAAACCAACAAAAAATAAAAACATATAACATATTTATTCTGTGTCGAATGGGTTTGATTTGAGTTATTGTGATATGTGAAAGAATACATTTATATTTTCTTTTTTTTTTTGTCAAGCCGCTTATGTTAGCAGGCACTTCCGTGCCGCTGTCAAAATGGCTAGCCAAAAACAGAGACCAATTTCCAAATCAGCCAAATATAAAATTCCCGGAAGGAGATTTGGAAACGAACGCTTTGAACGATCATTACAATATAGCTGGTTTGGGAGATGGAGATGGTTACATTATGTTACCGACAAAGACACAGACAACGACACTACATTTTCAAAGGAGGGATTTTCCAATTGGAAAAAAGCCAGGGAGAAGTTCACACAACATGAACTGTCAGACATGCACTCATCTCCATTCAAGTTATTACGTTATTACGTACTTTATTATTTTTTTACTTTGCTTCATGTTTGATACACATTGTTGTCCGACTTGTTTATAAGAGAGAACGGGAGAGTTCGCTCAGTGGATAAGTTTTACCTACAATGACAGGTGCAAACGAGGTAGATTACTCCAGTAAAAGTAAGACTTAGTTTTATGACTTAAAAGTCTTCAAATGACTTACTTTAACAAATTTCGTTAGTTTATATAATGCAGATTTGTAAAATATTACTTTTATGAGGATCACAGCCACAGACAATAAACTTTTCATAATAGTGGTAGCAGCGGTGCAGCAGATGTAATGAAGTCCACACAGCACGCTGGATGCTGCGTGCTGCGATTCCCTGGAAAATTGGCTTCTTCTCCCTCAAGCAGGGTAAAGCTTAGCTACACTTGCACTCACACTAGCCAAATAATCCGGACTTTAGGGGGCAAACGTGCTTGGCCACGGTAGGATTGCCTAGTCTTGCGCTAAATGAGCAGTGTCAGAGCAGCCGCGGCGGGGGTTGCGTGTAATCGCCGATGTACACCCCACTGATTGTTGCCGTTTTCATTCATAATTTTAGTGTTCTTGACGCTTGCTGTGGCAGCTTTAGTGTTCAAGTTTGCTGTCTGTTGTTTCAATATTTATAAGTGAGAACGGAAATTGAAAGCCAAGTTCAGTTTAGGTTTATTTCGCCTGAATGTAGGCTACAGCATATATTTATGTTTAGTTTTATTTCTTTATTTTGGCCCTATGGGTGAACAGATGAGGAGTGTGTGTGTGTGTGTGTGTGTGTGTGTGTGTGTGTGTGTGTGTGTGTGTGTGTGTGTGTGCGTGCGAGAGATAGCGCTCCGTTTATTTATTCCCTTCATAAAACGCGTTATTATCCAAAATTCATTTTTAACTTTTAATTGTTCTTCTTCTACAATAATTAAATTATTTAAATGTATGAATCATTTTGTTGTAGCTCATAGTTTATTGGTGAATCTTTTACCTTTTCTATCTGTAAATAAAGCAATTGTAAATAGTGAGCGCTCCGTTTCTTTATTCCCAGTAGCGTAACTAAAACAACACTTTATTATCCAAAATATGTTTTTAACTGTTTTAACTTTTAACTTTCTTCTAATACAATAAATAAATACTCTTAATGTCTTAATGTAGCCTACGGGCCCCCAGATGCATGTGAGAAAAAATGCGCGGGCCGCACTAACACAAAGATTTGATTTCAGGCAGGGGGCCACAAAACATTGCGGCCCGCGGGCCGCGAGTCTGAGACCCCTGATTTAAAGTGAATGAGGGCAAATAAGAAAGTAAATAAAATCCTTACATGGCTTTGACCTGGCTGATAATCAAAGTGAGAGAAGAGGTCTCATTTGCCAATCATGATCTCGTGTGAAAGATAATTCATTGGGAGGAAACCTGCATGTGCGTCTAACTGGGGCCAGCAGGGTCTCTAATAGATGCAGCTGTCTGTCCTTTACTCTTTTACCTTATTAACTGTGGAGACAGAGTCAATTCAAAGGAGTTCTGGCCTCTTCACCACCCCAATAACTCCTGGTTCCTCAATAAGCAGTCTATCCGAGCCCAGAGTGAACCTGAGGCTGTGTTTGTTCACTTGGACGGATAAAACTGAGAGAATAGCTTTCACATTACCAGGAAGACGGCGACCACACGGGCTGTAATAGAATGGAACACGTTTATATGTCGGAACAGACTTCGCCGTGTCCACTTACTTGGTCGGTGGGACCTTCCATGCAGGGTTTTAGGATGGACAACTACATTTCCAATGTTTACACAGTACTGTTACTGTTGTAAGTACTCAAGTACGAATTGTTGGTTTATTAAATCTTACCTTGGCACGCATGCACTAAATAAGAGTGTTGCTTTTTGAAAATGGCCACATTCAACACTTAATCCCCAATAATACCATGAATGCTGCGTTCACTGTAAGCCTATATTTAGTATTGCCAATTATTACATTTTAAGCACTTAGTAAAATGCCTCTGTATACTATAAAAAAACAGGAGAGTTCTGCTGCTCTGCATTTCCCTTTAATGTATTTTATTCTATATTATAAAATATACAGTGCAGCTTTCTACTTGCAGCATGTCTCAAGACTAATCTAGCATCACCTGGGGGCTTTAACATCAAACCTCTGCCTGCCTGCTAATGCCTGAATTTGATTTGAGACAGGAAGCCCTGAAGTCGAGGCTGAGGATTTGGGAGACCAGTTTACGGGTTGTGTGTCAGCAGAGTGGTTTTCTAAGCTACTTATCGTATTATACAGAGTTATTGTAATGTTTGGCTTGGTTCTGTCTGAGAAGCTTTCATTGCGAGCACTTTGCTGTCCTCCCTGAGGTAATAGTGCGCCAAGAATAAGAAAAGGCACACAAAAACAATACGAGATAATTCCATGGCGGTGTGGTGAAAGGAAATTGCAAAATCTACAAAAAAAGATTACGCTTTTTTTTCTTCTTTTTTACGGACTGCGGAAATTTCTGCAGCGAGAGGAGGAGGAAGAAAGAGGGGAAGGAGACAGAGAGAGCGATTAGATCCGCTCGTTGGCTCGGTTCAAGAGCTCGGTGCTTTAGGCAAAGATGGACACTACCGATATGAGAGGCAACAGTTAAGTAACTACTCCACTGGGGGAAAAAGTGACCATAAATAAACTGACACCCATGATCTTATCCCTTGTGCAGCAAAGCCAAGAGACCGACCCAAAGGTTCAACTTATTTTTTATATCTAAGCGAACCCATTGCATTGACTCAACCTCTAAGCCTCAACATTGCTGTGTCCGGACAGTATTTGCATGAGTGAGGAAAAGTGAATCAACTGTGTTAACCAGACCAGACCAATGAGGTACGGCAGTAATGCGCCTATGGTGAGTACACACACGTACACAAAGAGGACCGATGCTGTGTTCACACGACAACCGAAATCCCACCGTTTACAGGATCTGATATTTAAGACACCGTCCGTACTTTGCAAGTCATCACGTTTGGGCCAGTGTGTCGGATATGTGTGGCCAGAATCCTCCAACATATCCACATGGGTTGCCGTGGCAACGGATATGGCGTCAGTACACCCGAGGGGACACGGCTCGCCAATAACGGAAGAATGCTTCCGTTTCTGGACACATTTCTGACAGTAAATCCTGGCGGGCGTCACTGTGTATCCTCTCAAAAGATAGACTGGTAATCCCTTTGTAGTTACATTTCAATCCACCTGCAAATGTGGTTTGAAAAAAAAAATCCATCTGGAGAAAGGTTTCTGCTCGGAAAATGAACAGAGTGGGATTCTCTCAAGAGGATGAAATATCTCATTTCAAATCGCTGGTCAAGAAAGTGGCCAATCAATAGCTATGATGCATCTGTGCTGTAACACGGAGGCTGTGTGCGAGTAACGTTTAATATATACGGATTAACATTTCTTTCTGTGGCACTCTCTCTCTCTCTGAAGGGTCAAAGACACATGTGCAAGGACATCCTCTCTGTCCTATTACCAGGTTTATTAAAATCAGCTCTGGGATTTATGGCAGCGACGCAAGAGCAATTCTCAGCCATCTATCAATTGGTGCAACGCTGTGTGTCTCTCTCTTCCTCCTCCTCCTCCTCCTCCTCCTCCTCCTCCTCCGCTATCTGTGCTGGTGGCAGCAGCGGTATGATGGATGAGGTTACCCAGCAGGGAGCCCGGCAGACGGTATTATCATAGAGTATTAGCATGGAGCCTCCGGGTCCCTCTTCGGCCCATCGATTTGGGCCACTCGCCTGATCCTAACCTCCTAAAGGGGCCTTCAAGCTGGAGGAACGGAGCCACAGAACAAGCCCCGGGGATAATCTCTGCCCTGATCCTGGTCCTTCATCATCCTTATTCATCCCTTGCTGCCCTCCACCTCCTACCTTCCTTCCTGTTGTAGCCTCCACGCTATCTTTTACTCGGCCTGCCTCGCTCATCTCCAGTTTAACAGCCATCGGCAAATATTCAGTTCTTTTTTTCCCCTCAAATCCTCAAAAAAAAGATGCATAACACGTTGCCGTTATCTCATAGCTGAAAACAATTTCCATTCTTTAGTGAATGAATTTATACCCGAAAGGCATTTTTCTGTGGTTTTGAATTTCAATGGAAAGTAGGATATCATCACCGTGATGTTAAAAGAGATCAGCAGAAAACAAAGTCCTCTTCCTTCTTTGCGTGTATGGTTTTCTGAGAACAGCCCAATGCTCTCTTTGCTAAGTTTCTCTCCTATCTCCGGCACCGGGGACAAAAAACATGTGCATTATGTAAGTGGTTTTAGATTTACACACACAGGCAAAAAGCGCCGACTCAGCATTGGGATTATTGCTGCTGTGTGGAAGCTGCTCCGCTTTCTAAGCTGAAGGAGAGTTAGGATTTCCCCGACGACGTTTGCAAGCAGCTCATCTACAATCCTGCAGACGAGCACGACCCTGTAGTCCACATTGTTGAGGCTGGGAATGAAAAGACACTAAATGTATATGCCAAGATGCAACACAAGTTTTTTTAACTTTCCATGCACTAACATGCAGTTTTCTAATGAGGGGACTTTAGCACATTGTTAAAAGCCCCTTGACGTCAGCTGTGTGTGGTGCTGGAGAAGATGCTGGATTATTTGTCTGTAAGCCATACTGTTTATTAAAATAACACGCCCTGCATAAGGAGTGTTGTCACCCATGCAAAGTACAAACTAAATCGCAGCTTAATAAAATTACCTTTAACATACAAATGAAGCAATGACAGTTCTTTGTGTTCCATGAACGTAAGCATCATTGAATATAGACCCACATGAGCATGCCAGAAAATCAACAGAAATAGTAAAAATGGAGAAATGAGAACCTTACTTCAGTACAGTGGCAAATCAAAAGGGAGGAAGATAAACATGTATTTTTAATCCCTCCTGAAGATTCAGGATCTAAGACCCTCCTAGCCTTCCACAAGTGTGTGGGACGCTCATTAATCCGCATCCCCGTAGAGTATGCTGCATTTAGATCATGCAGCATTACCGGGTGTTAAATCCTGGTCTCCGCAGTTTGCTGGCCCCGGATCCACCGACGCATGAACATCACACGCAATGCTATTCTTAATTGCTATGAAACGTGTACCGTACCAGTACGGGAAAACATGCCTAACATGCCACAGGCAAGTGGTATTTAAACGTGGTGGTACAGGCAAGTGGTATTTAAAAAGCGTGAGACGTGATTTTGGGTGATTTAAAGATAATTCCTGGAGGTCAGTATGAGCCGTGCCCCAAAGTGTTAAGCATTCCTGTACTTTGCCGAGTGAGAAACGGTGACACTAAAAGTGACAAATTGTAATCACACTTTAATTTACGACTTTCCTCATTGTTCCCATACAGAAAGATAGAGACAAGATTAGTGAGAAAATCATGTCAATTAGGTCAATTAGTTGATGAAGGCATGCAACTGTCATACACCATGTGGGTGAGACCTACAAGCAAAAACTCAAAGAGATCATTGAACGGGGACACAAAGGCAATATTGCGAAGGAAATATTGGTGTTAATTTTTCCTGAGTTGACTATGGGGGTCAATAATCAGTTATGTCGGAGATTTAAATTTCTATAAATAAATGGCTCCTCAATCGGGTGGAAACAAGGCCGTTTGAGAAAGGAAATTTTCCAAAACAGTGTGTAAATACTCTAGGAGCAGATAAAGATATGCAGAGGCATTCTTTACGTCAACGCATCACATTTTTCATTCAGCTGAGGCTCTAATCCAAAGCGACTTGTAGTAAGTGAATTTGAATAAGAGGGAACAGAACCAGAACAGCAGGAGCAAAGAAGAGATTTTTCCTTCTAAGAAAGCAACATTTGTGAGTGTCATCCAGGTGCTAATTACTTCAGTTGTAGTAGTAGGTAGGTATGTGTGTTTATTATGTTCATTAGGGAACTCCTTTCACCATGAGGTGACCATCAGGAGTCAGGACAAATGATGACTTTGTTGAGTTTAGCTCCCTGTTGGAGAAACAATAGGCAGATGCTGAGATGGGAGTGAATTAGGGACGAGTCTGAGAGGCTGCATTTAAGAGGAGATACAGAGGTTGAAAGGTGATGGCGACTCGTGGTCGAGGAGGGAGTGAGCAGGCCTCCCTAAAACAACGACTGATAAGAGGAGGAATCTTGGGGAGGTGTCGGAGCCATAAAATCCATCCACAGGTTGTTGTCCACTCTTAGATGACCTAAGAGTCACCCAACAGGTTTAAGAATCACACACGGTTTGAATGGGAGCAATTATTTCACTATGATAAAATTTACTGACAAATTTTTCCTCGAATACATGTGCATGGCAATTGTTAACTCTGTTTTGCTTGTCAGTTAGGAACAGGCGACTCCATTGCGAGAAGGTCCAGCTCGGCAACGACACCCAGTAGAAATGGCGTTGAGGGGGTTTTACAACATTGTTGGATAAGCCAGGAGGTGGCCTGGGGGTGATTAGCATCACCAAAGGCTATGTGAAGGGATGCTTTTACACCTACCTCAACATGAGGGACTGGGGGAGAACAGAATACAACTAGAGTATCTGCCGATTTGGGAACATTATTGCATGCAGTGTAAAACACAATCATAAGATTCTAAACAACAGAGATGTGTAGATGACATTGATTTAAAGTGTTAAGAAGAACATACAGTCTTTCTATCAATAGACTTTCTTTCTATCAATATTTCTAACATCTAGTGTTTTTAGGAAAACACTAGATGTTAGAGTTTAGCTACTCAAGTGGCATTTTGGGATAACAGCAGGTCATTGGCCAACGCAGGAAGATCCAACCTGACTTTTCTTCCTGGAGCGAATGTGTAATGACATTGCTCTTCTAATTTCACTGACAGTAGGACTGATGAGACACACAGATGATACAATTTTTTGCTAAAACTGGGAAATAAGTGGGTAAAATGTTGAGTTCCAGTTATGTTTAAATATGCACACACTAGATGGTAGAACTTGTTTGCTTGAAGAGTTTGGTAAACCAGAAGGAAGAGCAACAGGAATTGGGAGAGCACACACACACACACACTCACACGCACATCTAGACACACCTACACACACACGCACACATAGCTGCACCACTTGTGCTTCTCTATTCAACAACCGATTGGGGACATATTGTCCTAATGGGACCTCCGGTTAGCAGAGCAGTCTGCTCACAGGAACTGAGGTGATCCGAGGTCCAAGGAGGGAGCGTGAAGCTTAATCACACGTCTAGGATGACAGCTACGTGTCATCTGACCAAACCGCTGACAACAACAGATGTTCCAACAGAGGAACATCAAGGAGGAGAAGTATAGGCACACACATACAACGAAGGAATCCACAAACACTGAGCTAATGTGACACACCATTTCCAGATTAGAGAAGGAACGGGAACTGCTGGGACACTTGATAAACACATATGATAAGAATGTTCAGGATGCAAACAAACATACGCCAACAATATTACAGTAACAGAACTTGAGGATTTTGAATTCAGAGCGGCTATTCGGTTGCAATGACCAATCATTACCAAGATAAAACTAAGCAGCATTAGACACATTCATGGGGAACATTTGGACAGAAGGAGGGAGAGAAGTCCACCATTTCATAGAATTATGCCTATTCAGATAACTACAGCATCGTCTCGGTTGAAAGGCATATATCATAGTAAGAATTGAAAATAAGAATTGTTTTTAGGAGGCTAGGAGTTCTTGTATGTGTTGTTTCTATTTCACTCCAAACAGAGCTGAGATCATTATTCAATGCAAAGTGAATCCACACGACAACAAGTGGAGAGATGGTGTCCATTTATGGAGGGAGAGTAAACTATGAAGGGCAGGGTCTCAACCATTGACCCACTGGTTATGTTCTCCTCCTCAACATGTGTTGTCAACTTGAAGCATCACTGTGGCACCGCCACAGATAGAGCGGTTATTCTGTTTGATGATGTCATCCTCCAGAAACAAACAGGGATGGGAGCATCAATTGAAAGACACATCCAGAGCTGCCCTGGGGGTAAATTATATGTCCTATAGTGTTTTTCCTTTAGTTTCAGATACCTTGTCCCTATATAATGTGTTGATACGTGTTGAACTATAAGCGACTGAGACCAGATTCACTAAGAGATCCAGGGGGACATCTTCAGGAGGGTTTCCAACAGCAGCCATGTGGGAGAAAGATTGAATAAGGAATTATTTGTGTTACGAACTACGAACTTACGAAACTCACGGTTTACCTAAGACACTGATGCGGTTAACAGCAGACACAGTTACTGGTAGTTAAGATCACATCACCAGGAATAAACACCACCAGAGAAAGCTCTTAAGAAGAAAGACAGATCTACATTAGTCTGAAGGTCACATAAATAAGCGAAAAGGATGCTAAGAAGGTGCCAAGGAGGGTGCCAGATGATGTTGAATTCCAGAATCAGATCACAGCTGAATTTGTGGACAATAATAAAATGTTGATTGGATGAAACTGCATTTAATGACAGACAGGTGCTACAAATGAAGACCTGCATGAGTCATTGGATGAAATGAGACTCATGGCCTAGAATAATAAAGTGGCTTTAGACATGATGTTAGCTGGAAACGGTAACTTCTGCAAAATGTTTGGATCTGTTTGTTGTGCAATCATCTCCAACAACACAGCTCCTGGTGGCTTGGTGACCAGAGCACAAGCCCCACTGACAGCTTGAACCAGCAGCTGGCAGACAACTAAGGCGACGACAATCTCTCACCAACGGGTTTGTCAGTATTATTGCACAACAGAAAAGTGCATTCCCGTCTGCGTTAACCCTTCTTGTGTTACAGTCATGATCTAGTCCACTACGGATGAAGCTGCATCTCCTGCATCCCTGGATTCCTGCAGGGATTGGTCGATACTGCGCTTAGTGAGACTAGTATACAGGGAAATCGGTAGCGAGTAGATGATGAGGGACAATCACTGTTGACAGATGTGACTGTATGATAATTTTTCAGTCCTTGAGAGATGCTCACAGTGAACTGTGAGCAAGGAGGGAATTGTTAGGGATTTATGCCAGAAGTGCACCCCTAGTCAGGAAATTATAGTACGTGTAATAATGTTTAGTGTTAGAATTATAGTTTGTGTGTTATTAGATATTAGTTATTACATTAACATATTAGATGAAGTGAATGCAATTTCAATCAAACACAATTCATAGTCATTTAAATCATATAAACACTGTACACATTAACATTCTGTCACAATGTGATGTTAAAACCTGGGGACAGATGCTAATTGCCGTCCTTTATGGATTTCTCCCAATTTTATCCCCAAAGAGTGTTTTTTGTGGAAGTTTTTTCTCCTGTCAGGTAGTAAATGAACAACTTAATGTAAGGCAGCCAAATGGGGCAAATGTCTTGAGAATTGAACCACATGAACTGTCTTAGATCTTATGATGAAGTGTGATGAACGGGGATCATTAATGATGGGTTGTTGTAATTAAAGTGTACTAGTTATAAGATGAAGACTTAAACGATGTATGCTTTGTTAAATTCACTCGATGAGGCATAAAGCCAACTGTATCTACATTGAGTGCATTGGAATGTGAGGGACAGATAGTACAGAGAGGTTTCACGAGAACAAGTGAGTGAGGCCTCCCTCGAGAGCTTTCCGAAACCCTAACAGATGCACCAGCTGCTGGTGAAACAGATGTCCTGCTCTGACTGGACGCTGTAAACACAGTTTTATGCGTTAAGGCATATTCATCGTCCAGGACCGCTGCCTGACTCAACGTCGCCACTTTGTTTTCACTAAGATGCATCACAATTCTTTCAGGTAAGTGGTTCTTAAAATCCTCCAGCAAAATCTGATTTCTCAAAGCCTCATAAGTAGATGTTTTATTGGCTGCACACCAGCGGTCAAACAACGACTCTTTGTCCCTAGCAAACTCAACAAATGTTTTACTACTGTTTTTCTTGTAATTTCTAAAGCGTTGTCTATAAGCTTCTGGCACTAGCTCATAGGCACGCAGCACGGTAGCTTTGACCACATCATAATGTAAACTGTCCTCTATAGAGAGAGAGGCCATGACCTCCTGGGCCTTCCCAGTTAGCTTACATTGTAAGAGTAGAGGCCAGACATCTTTTGGCCACTGCAGAGCAGCAGCTACCCGCTCAAAGGCAGAAAAATAAGAGTCTACCTCAGACTCACGAAATGGGGGAACCACCGCAATATTCCTTCTCACATCAAAATGGCCGGTCTTACCCACTGGGTGAGAAGATCCCTCAGCATCAAGCTCCATTCGTCGAATGTGAATACGAGCCTCCTTGTCTGCCTCTATTTTTCTCATTTCTATCTCATATCTCCTTTTGTCTTCCCTCCACAGCCATAACTCCTGCCCTAGACAGACTCAATAAATGGCTTTTGATCACCATTACCAACTTCTCTTTACGAGCCTGCTTTTCAACTGTAAGATTGTAGTGGTCCGCTAGCTAAAAAAATCCACCTTTTTAGGTTAACCAATGAACCCAACGAGGGCTCCGAAATAAAGCCTGCCACATCCGAAGAAGTTGCCATGCTCAAACAACCCTGCACTATTCAGTGCACAACGAACACTACAAACTACCAATACTACAACCTATAGGACAGAACAACTACCAGGCAAGACAAAAAAAACTAAACTCACTCACACCCCAACACCACACCCCAATCACCAACCACAGGGTGGTCCGAGCAGCGGGGTGCCAAGATCCCGGACGAGCCCCCTGTCACCTCTGTCAAGTTGGACTAACCTGGATTTTGTGTGCATTCAATTAGCAATAGTATCAATTCTTACATATTCAGCCAGGGATGAATTTTTGATGAATATTTCAAAGTCAACAGAAAAGATGCAGTTATTGACAACCAACTAGCCAGTGATGGAGGTGATTTGTTTCTATATTCTCTTAGCATTTAATCAGTTGTATTGTTAATAACAGTAGTGTGGCCTCAATGAAATGAAAAAAAAACAGTATGTATACAGTATATATATATATATATATTAACATTTCCATTCCCATTGGTATATTCCACTTGACTAACGACGTGGCTGCAAAGTTCTCTGCACCGGTGCCTCTTCAACAAGTGAATCAAATACGCTACTTGTGGGGTGAATGTGTTATTGTACTTAGATAGTTGTACCATGCATTGCTTCAACCTGAACCCATGCAGACTATGCCATCCAAACTCACCAAATATCAAATGTTATTATTACAAATGTATTTTATTTGGACTGCTGCAGTGTGGTGCTGTTCGACCCCCCTCGGCCCTCTATGCTGGAGACTATAACAAAGCTGGGATCTCTGCGGTGGAAGCCACAGCAGCTGGAGGCTTTATTGTTGATAGACAAAAACAAACATGGGAAACGAGCTCTATCCATTCAGCTGAATTATTTCCTCATATATGTTATGATAATTTACGTAAACATACTTGAGAGTTTTGCGTCATTGTTGTTTCTCACAGGGAGGTTACAAAAAAGATGAATTTCCACCACACTGATCCTCCCCGTGCAGTTTACCGAAATGACCACGAACACAGTCGGACGCATGTGTGTTTCTGTGTGTCTAACGAAGTAGGAAAACGGGGCATACACAGTTGGCACAGGACCTCTCGCCAACAAACAAACAGCCTAACATCCGACAGGCTGGTCCCATCAAGCGGTCACACACATCCATACGCTGGTCTTTCTACGTGCCCTCGTGGTGTGTGGGAAGTTTGGCCTCCCACGCCCTTTAGCGAGACTGAAAATACAGTCAGTTCCTTTCTCAGGGAGTATGCAGGGAGTTCACTGATCCCAAGTGACCACTCAACTGAGGCTTTAATGCACCTGCAGACGCCTTGTCACCTCATCGCTTCGCAAGATAATCACTCGTCAGAGCACTTTGGTTTTATTGTGAGGGCAACCAGCTGAAGATGATGGAAAACATTGAACTTGTTGGTGGATGAAAATGATGGAAGCTATTTCTACCAAAAAGGAACAAAGGCAGAGTGCGGATGATAAACTGCTATTTCATGTACCATACCAGCAACCAGATGGATTGTGTGTGTGTGGATACTTGGATGTTGAAAGGACATTAACTTTTCCAAAGTTTTGATGTAGCATTTATATGTTCACTCTGGATTAAATTTGGCCTTGTAAATTTGGATTAATCTAGAATGTAATTCACACACCGGTCATAATAATAATCTTAATAATCAATAATCAAATAACAATGGAGTCTAACACACATTGTTTTTGGATATTGGGTGAATCATCACTTGATGGTGTTCACCTTTTTTTTTGGAAGAGGAGATATTGGATGTCATCTAAGAGTCTTTAAAAGTGATGTTAGATCAAATTCATGATGTGAATGGCGGTTGTTACAGTTGTCCAAAAGGAACTGATAAATATCAAAAGAAGCTTTAAAATGTGTTATTTGAGGTCAGTGCCTGGTGTGCTGTCATGTGTCAAAAAAGCCTTGGACCGCCACTGACTTGGACTGTAACATCCGTAGTACATTCACATACACATCCCTGTGAATCATAAAGCACCCCTTTACATTGCATTAACATCTTACTTAGAAAACAAATAAAATTTCATCAACTACGATGGGCCGTGCACTGTCCTTCCCTGGATATCCCGGGCACACTGGAGCTCATTCAGTTGGGATGAAGATCACCGCTGTCAAGTCTGCAGCCAGCACGGCCCCTGAGAGCCGTAGCCTGAAGGTATTATCCGCTATAAGATCTGACTAAAGACCAACAGAGAGATTTAAGCAGCCAATGTCGATTTTGCAAGCTGGGTTCACCCATTGGCACTGGTTGAGGAGCTTTGATATCTGATTGCAGTTCAAAGCAGAAGTGAAGGTGAGCCAGTTCAGTCGTCTGATCACGGTGCCCTTCTGGTCACTGTGTTCTGGGCACATCCATTCAGAGGAGACCAAAGGCAGACCCGAAACGCGCCTGCAGGGATTGCATGTCCTGTGTGGGCTGGGATGCCTTGGGCTGTCCCCGGAAGAGCGGCATGACGTGACAGGAGAGACAATCCTCTGGGCTTCAGTAGTAGAATATTTCTGGCCAATATGTGTCTGTCTGTGTTATAAAGCTTTGTGACACGAACACGAGCCTCCTCGCTAAAAATCATCTCCCGACGCATGTAGTCGTTCTCACTTTTAATACCACTTCACTTCGTATGCATTTACAGCAGAGCAGATTAGGGATAACCCGAAAGAGATACCTGAGCTTTTTGTGTAACAAAGCATGGGACTTCACTTTCTTTTATTTACTGTGAGAAACTAAATGTAACAGATAAATATGTTGTGCACAGTTTGGACCGTGTTTGGTTTGTAGCAAGTATTAAAGTTCAGTTATTGACATCAATAGAATTAATAATGTCAGTAAGATTATTCAAAAATATTAATAAAAATGGGGCACTACCGTTGAATTGGGCACTAATAACTAAACTATAGATTTACTCTCATAACAAAAATCTCATAGCTTTCATAATGTTCACTTAATATGTAGCAGTCAAACTGCTATTCCACATTAAGAGTGAACAATAATGGTTGGAATTTGAGCATAAAGGGCATAAATACCAACCGACTAGAGAGACTATGAAAAAGCAGATGTTATATATGAACATGAGAGGCTACAAAATGACAGCGGGGTCACGAAAACTGCCTGAGAACAGGAGTTGAATCAATACGCGTCTCGTTGGCAAAATTCAAACTATGTCTTTGGATTAGTGAACAAAGAAAAAGAAAATAACTCAAAGCAAAAAAGTAAATCTTTACCACCGTAAGACACAGAAATTGTTACTCTATCAATCAGCTGCTCCCACTCTTGACCGCAGCAGCAGAATGTAATACAAAATCATCACTACAAAGCGTCTCGGCAGCTTGAAAGCATGCGCAATGTACAATGCAGTAAACTTAAAACCAACAAAACTAAGTTATAAACTTATCTCTGCTCTTATGCAAGCCTCTTATGCGGGATGAGCGTGCAGGTCGGCCTGTTCCTGGGAGCTCTCTGGAAGTGAAGGGAATGAGGTGGAACGGGGCACAAACGTGATCTAATCCCTCCTGCTCGCATGCAAACCGTTGTTTGTGCGAAGCTCGGACGCCAATCCCCGTGCTCACGCTTTCAGTCGGGGGCCGGCGCTCGTTTGGAACCCTCCACTCACCCAGACACCTCAAATTAACAATCAATTCAAAAGAAGTCTCTCCTCATTGAATCCTTCTCACACTGATTGGGGTTGGACCAAAGATGGCTGTGCGTCCACCCCGTTTTAAAGTCACAGTTACGCCAGGGAGACATCCGCCGTGTCTTTGTCCCTCGTCCCATCAGACTGTGGTAAGTGTGGCTGCTGTCTTAAGGGTATTAGTATTAGTAGTGTTGGTGATCCTCAGTAGCTTACTGACTATCTGGTGTAAAATGACAGGAACAATGCTGAGCCACAGGGGCCTGGACTCAAAAGCCTAGTTGAGCCGAAGTAGTCAGGTTCAAAAACAAGGTCCTTACTTCAAGCGGGGGTTTTGGAACTGTAAAGAGTCACGGGTGGGAAGACACGGATCATAGCCCGGGAAGGCGCACCGGGGTAAATGGCACTGGGGATTTGAAAGAGACCCAAGTGGAAACAATGAGGGCGGTGCTTGCAATCACACAGGAGGGGGAGGCGTCTGAAACGAGAGACAAGGTGAGTGACAGAAAACACAACAGAAACAGACGGTGACCACAAGCGCTACCTAGAAGGTCTGGCCGCTGCGTTACTCTGTGCGGCCAAACACTGGCATCATTTACCGCTGGACGGACAAAGGACAAACCATTTACTGCGTTTTTCTCTAGAAAAGGCACACTGTGCACAGGTTGTTTATTGCAGCGGGTTCATTACATAACATTTCCATAAACGACGGTCTGTAGCTTGAGTCAGACGTTTGTGGACATTTGGTCATGTGACGCTGTCGGATGAGATAATACCCCATTCCCCCCTGTGAGACAAAAGCAGCTGCTCAAATGTATCTACCGAACTGTCGTTGAATACACTATTTCCGTGTAGGATTGCTGTCCTTGCTGATGCTGTTGGTACTTCAACTTTGTGCAAAAAGTCTTATGTTGCCATAAATAAACAATTCCAGACAAGTTTGAAAGTATTTTCTCATTCAATTCATTGAGAAAGTGTGTCCAAACTTTTGACTGGTTTGACAAGCTTAAAGATCTATGGACATGATAGAAGCGGGTTATAATGCTAGAGAAGTTATATAGTAGATGAGCTATTTAGTCTCCTCGTCATAAGGCCTGTAATTGGTTGTTGTGATGTGCACTCTAAAGTTTGAAGCAATGATGCTTTGATATCAGGGTTGTCTCAAGTACAAATACTTTGTTACTGTACTTGAGTAGAAATGTTGGCTATCTATACTTTACGGGAGTATTTATTATTCAGACAACTTTTTACTTCTACTCCTTACATTTTCACGCAAATATCTGTACCTTCTACTTCTTACATTTTAAAAACAGCCTTGTTACTTCCGGCTTGTCGCAGTTCAAAAACACAAACACAAAAAGAACCTATCTAGATAAATGGCGCTATCCGGACAAGAGAATTTGATTGTGGCTGGATGAGAAGTATAAACATTTAGCAGCCAGACACCCGATTGGTTTTCTCCGCCATGCGCCTGCAGATCAGAGCGACGCAGGGTGGGAAAAATGGTCAGTGGAAGGATCCTTCGTCAGAAGCCACAAGCCGATCTCAGTTGGTATTTAGCGACATGGATCCTCCTCCTCTTCCTCACGCAGATTGCATGTAACGTTAGATGAGTATCATCATGACGATGAGTTTGTCCTAAATGTTTTTTCTAACTTTATAGAGAATCTGGCACAACACAGCGACTTGCAAGTAGTGCAGCGCCTTAAATAAAGTGATGTGTGTCTTTATGCGGCTTTGGAAATGAACACAAAGGGATTCTTTATTTGCTCATGAAGCCTGAACATACTAGTTATTTGGCCAATGTTTTGATAACCGACCGCTGCCAGTTCAGTGTTTCCATCAGTATAAACAGGGGTGCGCCCCGGTACCCCCCGTAAAAAGTCAGACCCACCCCCATGACCTAGTGAACCTGGGGGAAACACTGCAGTCTACCGAATCAATGCGAACAACAATACATTTGTCGTTGTTGTTGTTGTTGTTTCCACCATCCAACGGCAGGTCACGTGATCTGCAGGCACCTTCTGATCACATTGTAACGGACTGATGTGTTGTGTGAGTGAGGTTACACATTAAGAGTTTGTCCTTAGTGGAATTTCTTACATTACTTTTACTTTAATACTTTAAGTAGTTTTGAAACCAGTACTTTTATACTTTTACTTAAGTAAAAAGCTTGAGTCGATACTTACATTACATTATTACATTACATTACATGTCATTTAGCTGACGCTTTTATCCAAAGCGACGTACAATAAGTGCATTCAACCATAGGGTACAAACTCAGGAGAACAAGAAACAAGAAAGTGCAATTTCCTCAAATAAGCCAATTTACAATTTGCTATAGATGAGTGACGTTACAAGTACAATTTAAGTGCTACAGTTTGTTAGTCTTTAGTCGAGGTAGAGTCTAAAGAGGTGTGTCTTTTAGTTTGCGGCGGAAGATGTGAAGGCTCTCTGCGGTCCTGATGTCTTCAGAGCTCGTTCCCACCATTTCGGCGCAAGGACAGCGGGGGAGTCGAGACCTAGTCGAGTGTTTTTGCTCTCAGTGAGGGAGGACGAGTAGTTTGCAGATGCAGAGCGGAGAGTGCGGGTTGGGATGTAGGGTTTGACCATGTCCTGGATGTAAGCTGGACCCGATCCGTTCGCAGCATGGTACGTGAGCACCAATGTTTTGAACTGGATGCGAGGGCGGCCACCGGTAGCCAGTGAGAGAGCGGAGGAGTGGAGTAGTGTGGGAGAGAATTTCGGAAGGTTGAAGACCAGTCGAGCTGCTGCATTCTGAATGAGCTGCAGAGGTCGAATGGCGGTGGCAGGGAGACCTGGGAGTTGCAGTAGTCCAGGCGGGAGATGACAAGAGCCTGAATCAGTACCTGCGCTGCCTTCTGGTGAGAAGGGACGTATTCTCCTGATGTTGTAGAGCGTGTATCTACAGGATCGCGTTGGTCATCAGCGATGTTGGGAGTCAGGGAGAGTTGGCTGTCGAGTGTGACGCCGAGGTTCTTAGCGGTCAAAGTGGGCGTTAGTACGGAGTTCCCAAAGTTGACTGTCAGGTCCTGGGTAAGCGAATCTTTTCCGGAAAGAGAAGTAGTTCAGTCTTGTCGGGGTTGATTTTCAGATGGTTGGCGGACATCCACTGAGAGATGTCAGTTAGACAGGCAGAGATCCGAGCCGCCACCTGGGTGTCCGAGTGCGGGAAGGAGAGAATTAGTTGGGTGTCATCGGCATAACTGTGGTAAGAGATGCCATGCGAGCGAATGACGGCGCCAAGAGAGTTGGTGTAAAGCGAAAACAGGAGGGGACCCAGCACGGAACCCTGAGGAACTCCAGTAGTAAGAGGACAAGGTTCCGACACAGATCCTCGCCAGGTTACCCGGTAGGTGCGGCCATCGAGGTAGGACAAGAGAAGGGAGAGAGCTACTTCAACTTCAACTTCTACAGGAGTCTTTTTAAACCCTAGTATCTGTACTTCTACTTGAGTAATGAATCTGAATACTTTTGACACCTTTGGGTCTGGTGAAGGTTTACGTGCATTTGGGGAAATGTAGGATGTTGGATCCAACATTTTGGAAGCATTACCTTTACTGCAGAACTTCTTGGCCTCTGCCGCTTCAATTTTGTACAAATTTGTACCACTTTTAGATTTTAGTAAATTAAATGTCTATAGTGGACTAGATATCTAGTGTAGGTATTTTTTGCATTAAGCATTTTTTTCCAGCCTGTAATTTGTTAGTTTACTGTTCTACGTTTTGGAAACAAACCAGTAATATGAGGTGCATCATTTCAATGAATAGTGGTACAGCATCCCAATCAGGACTCACTCGCTTTATGTTCAAGCTCTGTCCGACCACCAATGTAAGATTTAAGAGAGAAAGTTAAAGTTTACCAAGCATGATACATAAAATAACGCAAATTATGTAATTTTATATATGGAAAGCAATATCTTAAAACAAAATGCTAATAGTTCAGTGCAGCTTGTGTGAATCCCAGAAATCTGACGAGCTTCGTCCAGTGGTTAACAATCTTAATGCTGACAGAGAGGGCAATAAAAATGTAAAAGACAAGCGAGACGGGGTGTTGATGTGCTACGTGGAGGTTTAACGCTCTTGTGCTTGATTAATTAATTAATTGATCAATTCATTAAATGATTGATTTAACGCTCTCTGCTGAATCGTGTGTGCGCCGCACTGTGACACTACATGGCATAATTGTCAAAATAAGTCCCTCTTTGCTGCTGAGGCCAGCAATTAATATTCCTAATCTAATTAAGCAGAGTGACTAAACTGAGATAAGCCCATTGTGAGGAGCAGTCTAAATTCCTCCTGGAGTTTTTTTTTTATGAACGCACGTTTTTGTCTATCATTTTTAAAGTTAATTTAAACCGCTGAGGAGCCGAATGTGAATCAGCTTTGTCTTGAGTACATTAACGAGCATTGTGTGATAAGTGGTTTGAATATTTAAGAGAAGAGAAGGGGGGTTTAATTGTGATTATTAAATTGTTTTCCGACCCATGCACATAAATTGAAGATGTCAGCCAGCAACAAAATCGTCTTTTGGAGGAGTCACTTGGCTCGTAATGTAAAAGACCCCATTATAGACCCGAGAGACAAGTCCACCTAATGGACTTATTGATTGACAATCTTGTTTATTTGTTCATTAATTTGCATGTAATTGTGTAATGGCCAAATCCTGCTGAGAGACATGTTTTGGCACCGTTGCCACGGTGATTTGCATAGACACAAAATAAAACCATTTCATTTCCATGATTTGTAGCGAGTCCCCATGTAAGACGGTCTTCAAGAGGGGAGTAAGACGTAATTTAATTTTAAGATTTTTTTTTTTTTTTTTGCACAAAGAGCTGGAAGTTGTGTTCAAATGTGGAATCCAGGTGTGTCCGTACACTCACTGATGTTAAAGAGCTGTGCTGCCTGTTCAGGCCCCCACAGAGGGAGGAGCGGGGGGATAAAGGTGAGGATGGGGCTCGAGGTACTAGAAGGTCTTTCCTGATCTCCGTTGTTTCATTGCTTTAAAAAGCCGGCGATTGCCAACAGATTCCCAGGGATTAATGCCTCGCTCCATAGTGTTAAGGTTTCGGAAAGCTCTCAAGGGAGGGCTCACTCCTCTTATTCTCGTCCCGGCCGGAAACGACTGTAGACTGTGTCTACTGTTAACCGCATCAGTGTCATAGGTAAACCGTGAGTTTCCCCTGAGGAATCAGTGTAGTGTAGTTCGTAACACATAATTCCTTATTCAATCTTTCTCCCACATGGCTGCTGTTGGAAACCCTCCTGAAGATGTCCCCCTGGATCTCTTAGTGAATCTGGTCTCAGTCGCTTAAAGTTCAACACGTATCAACACATTATATAGGGACAAGGTATCTGAAACTAAAGGAAAAACACTATAGGACATATAATTTACCCCCCCAGGGGCAGCTCTGGATGTGTCTTACAAAAGATGCTCCCATCCCTGTTTGTTTCTGGAGGATGACATCAATCAAACAGATATGTGGCTATGCCACATATAGAATGCACAGTGATGCTTCAAGTTGACAACACATGTTGAGGAGGAGAACATAACCAGTGGGTCAATGGTTGAGACCCTGCCCTTCATATTTTCTCTCCCTCCATAAATGGACACCATCTCTCCACTTGTTGTCGTGTGGATTTACTTGCATTGAATAATGATCTCAGCTCTGTTTGGAGTGAAATACATACAAGAACTTCTAGCCTCCTAAAAAACAATTCTTAATTTCAATTCTTACTATGATATATGCCTTTCAACCGAGACAATGCTGTAGTTATCTGAATAGGCATAATTCTATGAAATGGTGGACTTCTCTCTTCTCCTTCTGACCAGATGTTCCCCGTGAATGTGTCTAATGCTGCTTAGTTTTATCTTGGTAATGATTGGTCATTGCAACCGAATAGCCGCTCTGAATTCAAAATCCTCAAGTTCTGTTACTGTAATATCGTTGGCGTTTGTTTGTTTGCATCCTGAACATTCTTATCATATGTGTTTATCAAGTGTCCCAGCAGTTCACATTCCTTCTCTAATCTGGAAGTGGTGTGTGACATTAGCTCAGTGTTTGTGGATTTCTTAGTTGTATATGTGTGTCTATACTTCTCCTCCTTGATGTTCCTCTGCTGGAACATCTGTTGTTGTCAGCGGTTTAGTCAGATGACACGTGGCTGTCATCCTAGACGTGTGATTGAGCTTCACGCTCCCTCCTTGGACCTCGGATCACCTCAGTTCCTGTGAGCAGACTGCTCTGCTAACCGGAGGTCCCATTAGGACAAGATTCCCCAATCGGTTGTTGAATAGAGAAGCACAAGTAGTGCAGCTTTGTGTGTGCGTGTGTGTGTAGGTGTGTCTAGATGTGCGTGTGAGTGTGTGTGTGCGTGTGTGTGCTCTCCCAATTCCTGTTGCTCTTCCTTCTGGTTTACCAAACTCTTCAAGCAAACAAGTTCTACCATCTAGTGTGTGCATATTTAAACATAACTGGAACTCAACCTTTTACCCACTTATTTCCCAGTTTTAGCTATTTCTTTTAATGTGGAGTAATTGTATCATCTGTGTGTCTCATCAGTCCTAGTGTCTGTGAATGAGAAGAGCAATGTCATTACACATTCGTTCCAGGAAGAAAAGTCAGGTTGGATCTTCCTGCATTGGTCATCGTCTGCTGTTATCCCAAAAATGCCACTTGAGTAGCTAAACTCTAACATCTAGTGTTTTCCTAAAAACATTCTAATCAATTTGTGAGTTGTTTCATTGATAGAAAGACTGTATGTTCTTCTTAACACCTTAAATCTTATAAAATCTACACAACTCTGTTGTTTAGAATCTTATGATTGTGTTTTACACTGCATGCAATAATGTTCCCAAATCGGCAGATACTCTAGTTGTATTCTGTTCTCCCCCAGTCCCTCATGTTGAGGTAGGTGTAAAAGCATCCCTTCACATAGCCTTTGGTGATGCTAATCACCCCAGGCCACCTCCTGGCTTATCTAACAATGTCGTAAAAACCCCTCAACGGCGTTTCTACTGGGTGTCGTTGCCGAGCTGGACCTTCTCGCATTGGAGTCGCCTGTTCCTAACTGAAAAGCAAAACAGAGTTAACAATTTCCATGCACATGTATTCGAGGAAAAATGTGTCAGTAAATTTTATCATAGTGAAATAATTGCTTCCATTCAAACCGTGTGTGATTCTTAAATGACTCTTAGATGACATACAACCTGTGGATGGATTTTATGGCTCCGACACTTCCCCAGGATTCCTCCTCTTATCAGTCGTTGGTTTAGGGAGGTCTGCTCACTCCCTCCTCGACCACGGGTCGCCATCACCTTTCAACCTCTGCATCTCCTCTGAAATCTATCCTCGTCCCTAATTCACTCCCATCTCAGCATCTGCCTATTGTTTCTCCAACAGGGAGCTAAACTCCCAACAAAGTCATCATTTGTCCTGACTCCTGATGGTCACCTGATGGTGGAAGGAGTTCCCTAATGAACATAATAAACACACATACCTACCTACTACTACAACTGAAGAATTAGCACCTAGATGACTCTCATAAACGTTGCTTTCTTAGAAGGAGAAATCTCTTCATTGTTCTTGCTGTTCTGGTTCTGTTCCCTCTTGTTCAAATTCACTTCCTGCAAGTCACTTTGGATTAGAGCCTCAGCTGAATGAAAAATGTGATGCGTTGACGTAAAGAATGCCTCTGCATATCTTTATCTGCTCCTAGAGTATTTACACACTGTTTTGAAAAATTGCCTTTCTCAAACGGCCTTGTTTCCAACCGATTTGAGGAGCCATTTATTTATAGAAATTTAAATCTCCGACATAACTGATTATTGACCCCCATAGTCAACTCAGGAAAAATTAACACCAATATTGCCTTTGTGTCCCCGTTCAATGATCCCTTTGAGTTTTTGCTTGTAGGTCTCACCCTCATGGTGTATGACTGTTCCATGTCTTCATCAACTAATTGACCAACCCAGTTCTCTTTGTTCATTCTAACCTCGAAGCAATCTGCTCATTCCAAGTATACACAAAAATGTTACCTCACATTCTCACCCTCACAGTCAATTTCTTCTCCTTTTACCTTCAGCCTGTTTGCTCTGTCATGATGTGTCATCACCTTTGAAAACCTGTGCATTACTGCATAACTCTTCAACCTGTTTTTCCCATTTTTACACTTCCACTTACCCTCGGTCATACTTTCAAACACCTGCGTGTGTCTCTCATAACATTCCAACCTACTTTTCTCTTCTTTGCTTACTTCCCCATTAAAAGAAACCATTCGATGGCCTCACTGAAGGCCTCCATCATTACAGTCAATTTGCTGACCTTTGTACCTACTTTCACAAGTGGTCGAGCATTTGCAGTATCAGTCACTAAATCTTCAAACAATGTATTAGAATTTGAACCTCAAACCCCGGTGATATCAACAAAGGTTCTCCAAACCCTTCAGGGTCATAAAACAACAATGAAGAGTGTGAGTCCCTTGATCCCAAAAAGTACCAGGAGATAATAAATCAACTTAGCATCAGACCCATCTGTTCCAGACCCCCCTCCAGTGTTAATCTCCACTTTTATTGCTCTTCAGCCCAAAAGCAAAGCAGAGGGTGGGAGACATGTCTGTTACCTGCAAACACAAACTCAGCTCATGCTTAGTTTGATCCAATCCATTCATTCATTACTGATAGATCACCAACCTCTCATGGTTAGCGTATCCAAATGTAAGGGTGTACTACTTGTTGAACATTACAGGATGACCGTCTGTAACAAATTTCCATATTTCGTGTACTGGTGCTATCAATGTTCCTTTGATCAGACATTTGCTTCCATCATCAAGATACTGTATCAAGTGTATCGTGCACTATACACTCAATAGCAGCACTCAACAATTTACCGCCCATCTCTGAATTCAGGAGAAAACTCGAAAAACTACAAACATTATTCCAAAAAATCGACAATATATACAACAACTCTCCTAATTTCTTATCACCTTCATTCCTCCTTTAAATCTTACACAACCTTATCTCTTAATTTCAATGACTGATTTCCCCTTTTTTAATCAATCTTCCCTACGGGTTTAAGTCTAGTTTGAGCTGACACTCTCAGCAGTCTATAATCTCTAGTCTCCTTTTTCCTACCTGGAATGTGAGTCGTAAACCGTAGAGGCTGAGGGTGCTTATCTGAGCTGTTGGAAAGCAGCGGGGTCGGTGTGTCACCAGTTAGTTGTTTAGGGCTCGTCAGAACTCTGTCTCCATCAAAGCAAGTGGCATCTGTTGCTGTGGTCACCACATATGGGGAGGTGGAGGCTGGGGTGTGCCCAACCTCTGGTTCTGCCTGGGCTGCAGTGGGTAGGGAAACCTTCCTGGAGGAGCATTCGACCGTGTGTTCCCTTCATATTTCACTGGACACGTTCTTGACCAATGTCCCACCTGCCCACATATATAACACACATCAACCCCATACCCTCCTTGGTGGTATCCACTCCCTCGGTTATATTCACGGCCTCTGTCTCTCCCTCTGTACTTTGGTGGTTGCTGGTATCCTCTCAATTGGTTTCTCACTGCTGGACCTACGGTTGGATATGTGGCTTCTGGAGGAACAGGGTATTGAGGTTGTTCATCACTCACCGACAGTTGTTTCCTGGCTCTCCGTTTTTTCGTTGCTTCTGCATCTGCTGCTGCCAGTTGGATCTTCAGAAGCTGTTTCGTCAGTCTCTTGATTTTTCCCTGTTCGATCGTCTCCACTGCTTGCTGTTTCTGGTGGTAATGGGTGAGACGGTCTCTCCATGTGCTTTCATCCATGTCGTCCAGTCCCACTACTCCCTCCAACGCTGTTTGAACAGCCTGGGGCAAGCCTTGCTGCACAGTGTGTCGCCAGGTTACTGCAGTAGATTTGTTATTGTCGTGTCTTTCTCCTGTGGCCAAATGCCATTCTGTTTCTGCTCTCCTCAGATACTGGAACATCTCTTCTGCTGACTTCATCTCTAGACCCATCAGGATGGTTATGCTTGTTTTTGTGGGCCAGACGCTTCGCATTGCTTCCCAGAAGACTCCTCTGACCTTATCAAATTGAGCCTCATCCTCTTGGTTGGTGGTTCCCGCTCTTGCTTCTAAGGCTCTTAGGTTGACTGTTCCCTCTAGACGGGCTATTAAGGCTCTCATATCTCCAAGAGCCAACTTATCAGCTATTGTGTGCCTTTCAAAGAGCAGGATCCATGGGTTAGCTCCTCCATCCAATGGCGGCAATGCCTTCTCCAGAGCTTCCATGTCCCGATGGCCCCAGGGCACAAACTCTCTCTGTCCGTTGGCTTTTCTCAGTAGTGGACACTGTGTGACGGGGAGGCTGCAGGCAGCTCATTTCTTATAGGAGAATGTAGTCTGCATAGCGGTCTGGAGCCTTCTTCACCAGGATACAATGTCTATTGTGATGACGTCCTCCATCAGCAACCTCTCCTTCTTTGTCGTTGTTTGGATGGGTCCTCTGCACGTGTATTTTGATAGACAGGAGTCCTGAAGTAATATACAGCTCTTCTGCGGCCTCCTGGTATTCACTTGGTGTTTTACGGCCATGTTCACAGCTACCTGCTTCCTCCTCTCTGGCCCTGACAAGCAGTTCCTGAGTCGTAAGCGCAGCCATCATGCAACCTGGAATACTCTAAACAACCGCTAAGCTGTCCCTTCTGTCCTAGGTGTTACTCTGTCACTAACAGCAAGAAAAACCAAACCAAGTCACTTCTAACAGCTGTCCGAGGAAATGTCAAATCGAACCATCGACCAGAATCGACACAGTAAAACAAACAACCAAATCTAACAGAAAGAAGGGCAATTTACAACATCAAATCAGTCCTATAACTACAGTGTAATTTACTAAAACTATCTTTTTAGACCACTAAGTTAAATCAACTTAACAGTACCTCTAACCACAAAATCAAATCAATCACGGAACTGTAAAAATTAGTATAATCAATGATCAATGCCAAAGACTATGATTACAATTAAACAGAGGAAAAAGAGAAAGAATTAATTATATCTCAAATCAAAACTCAATCTTCATTCAAAATTCAAAAGTCTAAAAATTAAACTTTAATAAAGTTAATCTTGATGTCTAAAAATGAATTAATCCAAATTATTAATCAAGGTTACAACATTAATCAAAGTTATGATGATACAGTCAAACTGCCGGCAATATTAATCAGGAAGTAGAGCAGAAGCACTCCCCCACAAATGCCGCCAGAGATTATACCGCAATATAAACAATGATCCACCCCCAACCCAGAGACAATGCAATGACAGTCAATCTGGTTTCAGCTAAACATTGGAGATCGAAATCAAACAATTCATAACAGCTTCTCAAAAGCACCACATCAAAATTAAGTCAACCTCCAATTCCAATCCAAAATCGATGCAGAACTATAGTACAAACCAAATTCAACGTAACATTACAGCACTTTAATGTTTCAAATAAACGTCAACACCAATCCAGATATCCGTCAAGTTATCTTATCAATCTTTACACTGTCCTATTAAGCAAAGGCAAATGTGCATCAAAGTCAACGTCCGAACACGGAACAAGTGAAGAAATTGAACTCCCCCTCTTGTAATTCCCTCTACATCCACCAGATGGCACACTCAGGGGCTTCCCCTCACGATGTGCACTTACTCCAACCACATGAGGCGCTGTTCAGCCGATAGCTGAAGATCGAACACAGAACTACCAAAGAGGAAGTGCCTCACACCTCAGCACATGGATCGTAAAAGGCCGTGTGCTGGCGTAGCAAAGAACAATGGGCTCAAGCTAACTGCTAACCCACGATGTGGTCAAGCTATCAGCACCCCGCAAGCCCCGCTATTTCCCCAGTGGAATTACCAATGAGACCCCGTTAGCCGCTAGCAATGCAGCCTCACGTGGTCCAGGTTGGACTACTCACCAACACCTTAATATGCTATGGTTTTACAACCCGACGCCGGAGATGATCAGTCTCCAGTTCGGATTCTATACATATATATACACTGTTAAACAATCACATACACATAGTAAAACATAATTCGGAACATCTATTCATCAATCAAGCACATGCACCACGTTACTCAAACACTCACACCAGCATGCAGATATATATACACTATCATTTACACTAAAAGCGCTTATCTGCCACCCACCCTCTTCTAGATATCCTATCTACCTAATTTATAGGATTTCTAGAGAGTGGAAAATGTTAAGCAGATCTTACCAGTCGCCGCTGGATTTTACATTAACCATAACCTTAACCAGTCGCCGCTGGATTTTACAGCAGGACTACTAACAAAATTCAAGGCTGGACTGCTGGCCTTTAACCTCTTCTTACCAGGACTTCAGGCCTCCGCTCAAGCTTTTAATCATAAACTTAACCAGTCGCCGCTGGATTTTCCCGTAAACCAATCCTGTAGAGCAAGCTCCCCCAATCTATTAAATCCTGCAATACCTAATTGTGAAGGACTTTATGCACAGAGAGGGGAAATGAAGAGAAGAGTCTTCTCTAAAGACGCCGTAATTATTGTGGGAAACCTAGTGGACAACATGCGCATCGTCACACCTCATGCGAACCCCCTAACCAATCCCATACGGGTCTACTTGTATGAATTTATCCTGCTGGTCTTTATGTCTCAGCAGACCAGTTCGCCGACTGGATTTTCTAACGCTCTAAGTGTGTACCTGAACGCACCAAACGCGCGTGTTTGGAATTTCTAAAAGCCGGCTCCCATTCGCATTCACTTTGCAAAAGTATGCCCCCATTGTTATTCAATATCAGCTTATTATATTCACCCAAGTCATTAATGTACTAGCCTTTAGTCTTTAGCATCTAAGGCCTTGCCTCATGGCCGACTGCCAGCACCACTCTAAATTTTCCTAAATCTACCTATCACAGAATTCATGAAAAAGGTTCTGTTTTACCTTGTTTGTACCCGTGGTACTTGCAGTCAAACCTCTCAGCAACGTCCTCCCCCAACGAGAGCCCCACGTTGGGCGCCAAATGTTAAGGTTTCGGAAAGCTCTCGAGGGAGGGCTCACTCCTCTTGTTCTCGTCCCGGCCGGAAACGAGGACACGAATGAGTCAATTCGTTTAAATTCAAAAATCAAAAGTTATTTAATAACTGAACAACGTTATAAGGAATGCAATTACAAAGTGAAATACTAAGCGAACAGTGGAATATTTCGCGAAATAGAGAATCCTCTGAGCAAGTCTGAAGTGACTTATCAACGCGGCTGCAGGAGAAATTCTAACAGTCTTTTCCCCGCCATGGTCCTTTGAAACCTCTTGAGGTGTGTCTTCCTTGGTGCATTTGAATGTCATTGGCCTCTTCTCCAAAGGGTCACCTCCTCCATTGTCCCTTCCACGTCGAGGTGTGAAGCTGCAGCTGTAACCTGAAACCTCTCTGTCCTATCTGTCCCTCACATTCCAATGCATTCAATGTAGATTCAGTTGGCTTTATGCCCCAATGAGTGAATTTAACAAAGCATACATCGTTTAAGTCTTCATCTTATAACTAGTACACTTTAATTACAACAACCCATCATTAATGATCACCGTTCATCACACTTCATCATAAGATCTAAGACAGTTCATGTGGTTCAATTCTCAAGACATTTGCCTCAGTCGGCTGCCTTACATTAAGTTGTTCATTTATTACCTGACAGGAGAAAAAACTCCCAAAAAACCCTCTTTGGGGATAAAATTGGAAGAAATCCATAAAGAACGGCAATTGGCATCCGTCCCCAGGTTTTAACATCACATTGTGACAGAATGTTAATATGTACAGTGTTTATATGATTTGAATGACTATGAATTGTGTTTGATTGAAATTGCATTCACTTCATCTAACATGTTAATGTAATAACTATTATCTAACATCACACAAACTATAATTCTAACACTAAACATTATTACACGTACTATAGTTTCCTGACTAGGGGTGCACTTCTGGCTTAAATCCCTAACAATTGGACGAGGTTCTGTCCAGTCTTTCGCCCCCTGTACACCATATATTGCAATTGTGGGAGCTGTATCCATTAGGCAGAAATAAAACCTTAATGTGGTCTGTTTACTCACCCACCGTCCGTCACTTTTGCCACAGCGTTGTTAACAGGTGGATGGTCTCTCCCTTCTCACCGGCAGTAAACCCTTTGAAACGTGGTCCCACAACCTTGGCCGTCAGCCCGGAGGAGAGGAATTGTGCTCGTCGCAGTTCCAAATATGGTCCTGCACATTTTCTAAGCCCAGGGACTTAATGACTTTTTTTATAATCTCTCAACCACTTCATACCTGTTGGGCAGTTAAAGCCGGCTGCTCTGGAAGACCCTGAGCCTTATTAGGTCAGACTTTCATTCCAGGAGCCCCTGAGACCAAGCTTACCCAGCTTTTTGGTTGCAAAAATGGCCTTCCTCCCTTTTAAGCAAATTGGAAGGTGAATTTGGATATCTTTGCAAGCTCTGCAAGGATATTCCCATTTTATTGGTAGATAAAGGGCTATATTCTGATTGTGTGCTCCTGGACCCCTCTGCCTTTATGAGAAAAAGAAGCTGAGAGACGGTACCTGCATCCCTTGGCAATCTGTATTCAGCTGAAGCTCCATTCCATTATTGGTCCATTGGTTCATGGGTCCATTTCCTTCTCTCTTCCTTGTGCTTTCTCTTGACTTCCTCTGACACGGTTTTGCCGTTGAATTTTGTAGCATATTTCATTGAGGTAACTATATGTCATGGATATTGTGTATTTAGTTTAGCTGACTAATGACTTTGTGTGTGCAGAGTGCAGTGTGTGTGTTCAGACATTAAGCAACCTTAGTAAATGCATATTTCTCCCATCTTATCTGGTTCAGGAAATCAACGTTACAATGCATCAATATTTACAATTTGCATTCATTCGGGGCGCTGTTACGTTATCGTAACCAAGGCAACGAGTGGTCTTAGCCCATATTTGCTAAGCTGAACTTAAACGGGAAGCTATTGCATCACTTATCTGCGTTTTATGACTAAACCACACTGCATGTAAAGTGAGATTTTCGCCTCTCGAAACGCCGAAATCTCCCTAATTTCCGACAATTTCCGATAATTTGCAACCCGCGCACGTCGCGTTTGTCTGTGCCACAAATTGTCGGAAACGAACCATGACGTAGGTGGAGAGTTGGCGGAGGTGCAAATGGCATGGAATGCTCATTTTACCTTGATTAAAACTCATCTTTTAAAGAAGTTATTTTGTGTATCTTTTTTTACATAACATTTGCCATTGCTAATGGTGTACACAGTAATCTAGCATATTTGAATTAAATAAATCAATTCAAGCTAAAATGTAAGAGTCTATAATTAGGCTACTGAGCCTGATCTATTTGTACCAGAGATTTTCTTACCTTTTAAAAAAATGTCACCTCGGCTAAAACTCCCTCTGCGACCCTGATTTGCATTTGTATAGCTCACAGCATTTTCATTTACATGTCAAAGCCTCCCCTAGAATTAGGAGGAGGCGGTCATGGGGGGACAACTGCCAGGGAGGCCCACATCAATTTCTGACAATTTCGGCAGTGAAGGGCGTTGCCGCAAATTGCCGTAAACCTGAAAATTCCACGACAATTTACAGTGCGCTGCCGAAAATCCCACTTTTTCATGCAGTATAGTACAACCAACAATACTCGTACTCTTTAGGGACAGAATACAGGATAGTACAGGATAGTATTGTCACATTTGTCAAATGAAAGAAAACAGTCGAGGCATTATTGCCGCAAAGTTGAAGCAGCTGTTGACCAGTTGTGGCGCTGCGCGACACTTCGCCCACGACAACTCAACCTGCCCAGAACAGTCGTACTTAGAAAGCTGTATTATACTGTCACATGTTGTATACATAAGAATACTAAAATTAATGGAAACTGCCGCGGCACCTCTCCCTTAAACTCCCGGTACCTACATCAGCCGTGGCCCAGCTCCCTTAACAGTCGTGGCACCTCTCCCTTAAACTCCCGGTACGGCTACGTCTATCAGCCGAGGCACAGCTCCCTTAACAGCCGAGGCACCTCTCCCTTAAACTCGATACGTCTATCAGCCGAGGCAGCTCCTTAACAGCCGTGGCACCTCTCCTTAAAATCCGGTACCTCTATCAGCCGTGCAGCTCCCTTTGGTTGTTGCATGGCTCCGTTAGGTCGTGGCAAGACTCCTTTAACTCGAGGTACCGCTAGAGGTACCTCTCTCGACCGATGAACCGGCCCCTGAATTCGTGGTACCGCTCGAGGGTACCTCACTCAGCCGGGCAACAGGCGGGGCAGTTGCAGTAAGTCGAGGCAGCTGCCACGATTCGCGACACCGCAACCTGCAACAGGAAGTGCCTCAGCGAGTTGCCGGTGCCACGATTTGCACTAGCCCTCTCTCTAGTTTCTTTGCATATTGTAGGGTGGGTGTGTTGAGAAAGCGCGCTTGCTCTGTTCTTCCATTATTGCTTGTATTACTCAGACCACAAGAGACAGCGCCTTCTTAGCATCAATCAGCTGGGTTTTTTAAAACATCCTGCAACCTTTTAGTCTGTTTGCCTGTAAATACAGTCCAGTTAGCAGAAATGGACTGTGGGCATTAAAAATCTTCTCAGTGCACTTGTGAAAATGTTGCTCGTAGTTCACAGCGATATATTTGTATTTCAAACATGAAACTGTAGATCGAGTTATTGAGATGGCCTGTTTTTAAGGACAAATCCATTACGATAAAACATTTCTTGATAACTATGTACCACACATTTTGACATGCAGCATTTAGAGATGGAGCAATTTGCTGTAAACCAGTAAAAATAGTGTTCAAAGGTAAATTTGTATCTGGTCAATCAGAATCAGAATCCGCTTTGTTGGTCAGGTATACTCACTCATACATGGAATTTGAATTCAGTTTCCACTCTGTTCTCTGGATACAAATAAAAAGGGAAAAAACAAAGTCCGCCCTGCCAACATTACATAGTTTGAGGGGAATACAGCAGCTATTTGCTGAAGATAACTCTCACTCAGACTATACACAACGTGCAACATTCATTCAGTTCACACAGATAATGTGGATGTTAAATAAGAGACTTTTCTTTTCCAGTTCACACGCAATCAGGGCTGCAGTGGAGGGTAAACGCACGTAAACGCCGTTTACGCACCTCTGAAATTTTGGGGAAAGCGTTTACGCACCTCTAAGTGGCGTCTACGCACCTCAAAGTTCCCTGCGCCTTGTATTCTTCCGTTGGAATAATCCGAAATAAACTTGGTGTAATTTTAAAACAGCTAAGACTACGTTTCCTATTGTTGAACATATAAACGCCGTAGTCTGAATCATTTTCATCTGCGCTGTATTATGGTCTGTGAGCATCCAATCAGTGCCTTGCGGCTGCAGCAGCAACACCAATCAGGATCCAGGAGGTGTGTAAACACATACACGTTGTGGATTAGCCTGCCTGTCTACCTGTTCGGAATGTGTAATATTCGTGTGCGTGCACTGACATTTAATTGTCTAAGTACGACACGTACCAGTGAGTTTCTTTTAGTCGGCGCTGTATGCGTCCATCTTTATTAGCGCATATTTACTTCTGCGCATGAACGCGCACCTTGATGACAAGATTTTGCACAGACAATCGTTAAGTAAGAAACAAAGGCTCTGAGTCAAGTATGTCTTTTCTCCTTTAATTTCCTTGCAAGGGAAAGAGGGTCACAGCTACGTGGTCAGTAGACTGTCAAGAACCTCTTTCTGCCCCTAACACATCGAGGCAGTTTTTATACCTAAGTTTAGATATCGGTGGCGTCAACAGAAACCTTGACCATCTTGTTGAGTATCTACAGCCAGGGTACAGGGAACATCTTATCCATGTAAGACAAATCAGTTCTTTGACCGTATCCTTGCTCTCCCAACATGCTAAAACAAATGTGGTCATACACATAACAAACACTTTGTTCAATCTCTACAGCTATGACGCTGGAAACATCTAATCCAAATGGGAGACGTCAGTTCTTATGTCAGGGCCTTTGTGATCTAACCACTTGCAACTAATAAACTGGTTATACAAATGAAGCATTTAAAAGGGTCACATATCATTTCCCCATTACATAACCTCATCACACCATGACAGACATTTGAACCGGAAGTATCCAAGATACTACAGAATGGATTACCGCCAGTAATTAGAAATGGATATCAGGCGATATTTGTAGAGACCATCGAGTGCTCCCACTCCCACAGATGCCCGCAAAAGGCCTCAAGTACAAAGTAAGACTGAAGAAGATCAATTCACGTTTTTAAACATTGTTTTGGTTCGCACAACATCGCATTAAGACAGGGACAAACGCTATGAATAACGTGCTTTCAAATACGATGATGCAAGTAACAAGCCAGCCTTCCCGGTCCCATCTAAATAGGCCTAGTAAAATTAGTAATTATCATATTGCTGCAGATTAGGCTAATTCATTGAAAAATTGTCAACAGATTATGTGCAAGCCAGTTAGACATAGCTAAGAGAAATGCTAAGTGAAATGTTTTAGTTTAGCTATAGCATCTTCAAATTTCGCGGTCAAAGTCAAATATATTAGTTTTTTACTTTCATGTTGGCATCATGTCCTGCTCTCGCATAGAAAACGTGAGCGGGGAGGAAAGCTGTTGCTTCACTGAATAGGCCTAGATGCTTAATCAATTATTTGAAATCATGAAAGGTGTAGAGTAGCCTGTAAGCGAAATGCACTGTAAACATAGATTATTTGAAAACAAGGCAGTTCTTAATGTGAAAAACAACATGCTGTTTAGGCTATTTATGATGACGTAGGTAGTACATGAGTGTTCCTTTAACTTATGCTGTCAGTGTAATTGACAGGCTGCTTAACTGGTGTTCTCAGCCCCACAACTCTTAAATTCAACATATTTTTTCAGGCAATGATGCAGAGAGCACAGGGAGAGGAGAAACACCAGGTCAAAAAGAGAGAGGAGAACGGCTGATGAGAGAACAAAATCATGACAGTGGAGAACCAAAGAGTGGAGAAGAGCAAAGGGGAGGAAATGAAAGAAGACCAACAGAGAATGAAAGAACAGAGAAAGGGGAGACAGAGAAAGATGAAATAGAGGGAGGAGATGAAGCAACACATAGTACGCTTTGTGTTGCGTTGCTTCGCATCGCGTCGAGGTCTGTATGATCACAAAATTCACCCACCTCTGATTTTACCACTACAGCACTGCACGCAATACTTAAAAATGAAGAATTTGCCATCCCGCGATTCCCAACTACATTCTTACTGTGTGGATGGACTGTAAACTGCTTCCTTGAATAAAGGATATTATCTTGTGATGCGATAAGGAGATTATCTGAACTGAAGTGAATTGATAGAGAAACATTGTTATAACACAAATGTGGATAAGTGTCCATAGGAATTGTATAATCTCTATGGTTTCCCTCACAACCGTTATGCTTGTGTACTCAATAACGCAGTCATATGTGCACGTAGTTTCTAAATCTATCCACTCGCCTCAAACATACAAAGCCGCTTTCAATAACTGAACATGGAGGTGTAGTGCCGCTCTCAAATATCCACACTCATTATAATAATTGAAATATTCATGAATACTTTGTTGTATAATGAAGACCTAAATTCCCCGTTTTTTTTCTCGCAGTCAGGACACGTAAAACTACCCTTTTGTTCGGCTATAAACGCCCCCAGGGAGAAGAGCTGTAACTCATTCTGGCAGGATGACAGAATTAAACTGGGAAATGCTAATAAGAGCCTACAAAGGACTTTGAGGAGACAGTTGTTTGTACAGATGCCCACAAACATGAACAACAAATTGCAAACAAGACCAATCTGACATCGAGCACAGTTACGGGGAACAGGAGACTAAAAAAAAAACAGATGTCCTCTTTTTGGGAAACTCATCTTGCTTTAAAGAGTCTCTCTTTCTTTCATGGATCAGGAACTTTTCTCTTCCTGTCTATTGTTCAGCATCACATGAATTCACCTGCTTTGTCAGGAGAATGTTACACTTTCCAGTGAAGGCGGCTTATTAGGGCTCCGTGTGGAAAACGTCACAGGCTGAGGGAGTGAGGCTTGGAATAATAGAACGAAACAACACTCATTCTTTTAGTGTCAATAAGGTATCTATATAATAAGGAGTTCAATTATACTTGAACTATATTATCTAACAGACTTCATGTAATATTGTCTCAAAGTCGAACCAACTCTTTTTTTTCCCAGAGAAGTGTGTGGTTTCAGCCATGGTTCATTTATTGAAATACGTAAATACCAGTTGCATAGTCATTTCGATGTATATTGGATATTGCATGCTGTAACATCGGTAGCTCCCCAGATACAGGAACATCCTTTTTTATTTTAATGGAAACAGATGAAAAGAATGTGTACGAGCCCACACAATGTTTCCAGAGCTTCATCTGATGCCTTTATGATTTTGCCATTTGGTTACAACTCAATAGTTTGCGGATGGCTTTGCTGGTGTTGGACAGAGGAGAGGGAACATTTGAGGCATGAAGTGTACATGCTGTGTATATTCCACGTCCCACCTCAAACCGCGACAAGGGCGTCGAGTCGACGGCAACTTGCAGGATTTGATACGCTAGCGCTGAGTGTCTTGCATGGACGTCACAATGACTCATTTAGCGCCCAACTTGTCCTTTCTATCGACACTACTGCTTCATCTGTTGGCAGGAATTTCCCGTCTGCTTGAACTCATTCTTCATTGAGTAACTGGATCTCTCTCACACGTTCAGTGAGTACACAACGTTTTGGTTGCTGCTTGATGTTTTCTTTTGTTGAAGTTGGAGAAAGACTAATCGTTTCTGTCATGTATGTTGAGAAACTGGCTGGCTTGGATCACCACGTGTCCCTAAAGTAGCAATTAGAGGAGGATGTTCTACAATTGTCAAATCTAACAACGGCGTCTCTTTGCACAAGCAACACGCTGCTAAATAAAGTAAATAATAAACACACTGGACAGATTTTTCCATAACTTTAGTAAGACATAGTTGCTAAAAAAGGTTATAGCATATTCTAAAGTAATGGGTTGTTTTCATCATATGCTATACTGAAGTAAAATAACCATGCAAGAAGTGGGCTGGAAAGGAGGTGGAGTCAGAGAGAAAAGACACATTAAAAGGCTGATAAATAAGGAAAGGCCAAAAAGTTGTTCTTTATTCTGTTAGATTTAGATGCGTTTAAACTATTGCAATGAGTTTAGATTGGAAGAAAAAAATAGAAATTCCTGTAAGGCGGCACGGTAAGAAATGCAATATAAAGCATTAATAATGCAGTACTTTGTGTTTGCATGTGCGTCTCTGTGGCCAGATGCTGTTGGATCTGTCAAAGGATCATATTTATGTGAGGAAGCAACAATGCATAACATGATGACATTAGTGAGGCAAATGTATTTCGTATGGTTCACTGGTTGATCTGCACCGAATCTCTGTATCAAGACTTCTGCTGTTAGGGTAGCCAGCTGCGACTGTTTGGGATTTGCAACATCTGCACACTGAAAGAGCCCACTTGATCTCATTGCCTACGGTAATATATCGGATTCATTATATGATTAAGGATGGAGTTAGATGCCTAAAATATGCTGGTTGACGCAAGCTTAAAACATAATATAACGTTGTTTTTACAATATACAGATAGATGGATAGAAGACAGGACTGAATAAGCCATATTTACAGTTAGAAAATGTTGCTTTGCCGTGGACCCAACCAAACCTTATCAGGCCGTGTTATGGTTTCTGCACAGTGACGAGTTCAATTGGGCTTTTTTTAGTGAGGGCTCAATTTAATGCAGACTTCCTGGACAGTCGAGACAATCTCACCTGAGAAAGTGTCATGGCTTGACTCAAGGCGGCTTAATAGAAAGATCTTTTTATAATATTAAATGTGTGGAGCAAAGTTGCTTATAAACTTGTTCTCGTTCATCCTGTGATCTCTATGAACAGATTCCATTTGTAGTCCCTGCAGTATTTCCAAACACCCTTTGAACAGCCGTTAGTTGAACGCAGTTCAATGGAGAAAAAGAGACGGGAATAGAATCTGGAAGCCCACCAGTTATTTTCCCACGATGATTTAGAATTTGATTGTTCTAAAATTGGCTTGTTACTGGATACCATGCAAAACAATCTGGTTGTGTATGTTGCCTTTCAACTTTAACTCAATAGTTTTGCATCTCAAAATTGCGCATTGGACCGTCGAGCAGCGCACTGGAAACAAAGTCTCTGCCCAGATATCTGCCAGCCACTCCAGAAGCCCCAGAGACACGGTTCCTTTACCCGGAGGCTTATCCTCCGCAACCACCACCACTTCCAAGATTGTTTGCGTTTCCTCTGATGTTGTTCCTCTTTCCCGGTTCTATTCTGGTCCCGTCTTTCCTGCAGACTTGTTTATTCCCCTGCTTTGCCTGAGATTGGTCAAGCTGTTGTGGTAGAATAGCAACAAGGTTGTTTGTGATGTCTCTATAGTCGGAAAAAAGACAGCGAGCGCCTTAATAGATCCATTAATGTTCCTTTGGTCTTCCATTTCAAGGCTCTGCCAACGCTTTCATGCATATCTGTGTCCCTGTGGGAGTTCTAGGACATTTTGAGAAAATAATGCATGGGCAAAAACCTACTGTGTGTGTGTGTTGGTCGCTGTGAAAACCCTTAAGATGTCGTGACAAATATTTCTAATCGGCTGTTTTTCTGAAGCTCCGTCTTCATGACAAAGTCTTGTTTGCAACACACAGTGTTTAAGTGTTGTATGATGTGAGACACAATGTCTCACATCATACAACACTTAAACAATCATTAACGCAGCAATTAAAGATTGTTTAAGTGTTGTATGATGTGAGACATTGTTGTGTACATGAAACCGTCTGTTCCTTTTCATAAGAAAAATGTTGGGTTGCATAATTTGTATTGCATTGGGTATGTGGCAGCAGAACCATGAATAATTTGACACTTCCCTGACAGCAGTGGCCATCAGGCCACCTTAAGGTCCTGTCTGCTCAGGATGAAATCAGAGAGAACGACTGGCAGACTGCAGTCAGCGCATGTGTGCACCGTCATGCATTTTTATTTTACTTAAGAGTGGTTCAGGGTTCATCTTATGTTACACTAACAATACCATACATTTAGTGGCTGACCAAACTATAAAAAAGATAATAAGCTAATAGTTGTTGTTGTATAGATCTTCTGTCACTTTTACAGGATGCACTTATGTTATGAAAAAACAAAACCGGTCTAATGTCCCTCAGCTGTGGTCACCGTTATTGTTCTGTCTAAGATATTAAATTAGCATTTAGCCTTGATGCTACAATGCAATGCTAACTTCATCCCTCCAAAACTAAAGAGGCCATCTGTGTAAACACTAATCAATAATTAACCATGACAAAGAGCGCAATCTCCTCCTGTCACGTAGTTTGCTGATTTCCTTTCTTATTTTGTAGTAGTTCTCTTCTTGTCTCCTGGGTAACTTCACTTCCCTGCCTTGTCCTGTCATCCCCCTGTGATTGTCTGATTGTTTCCACCTGTGTCCAATCACCTGCACTCCCTTGTGTATTTAAGCTGTGTGTGTCTCTTGTCACTTGTGGCGTCATTGTAACAACATTGTAACCGCCTGAGTTCCTGGAGCTTTTGATTTTGACAATTAAAGTGTTTTTTGTTTCCTTGAACTCTGCGTTTTGAGTCCTGCCTTCCCCGCATCCCTGACACCTCGCCTCAGTATCTGCCACAGCGGACAATGTGTCTCCCCGTCTCCAACACCGGGGTATGACCACAAACGGCATCCGCCACGCACGGGAAAATCTGGCGCTCGCTCACAGCCCATTCCTTTGCTGGGGCCAATGTGCCTGAAGTGCCGTGAAATAGAGAAGGTCACAGAATTAATCTAATGAAAGCATAATCGCTTGGGAAGTTTACCGGAAGGTCTGAGCCGGGACACGCTCATTCCACTGCAAGGCCTCTACTTCCTCTTTGCTGCCGCCAACTTCGTGTTATTCATCCATTCAGCTAGTTCAGTGCCATGCGCCTTCCATTCCAGAATTAGCCCTGTTGTATTCAAAAATGAAGAAATCATGGCTGTATTCTGGTGTACACTATATGCATTTTTATTAATTTTATGAACTCGGGTCGTCAGTTTATTTCTAATATCCTACAACCCCTTAATGATTCTTTTTGTGACTCATCAAACACATAATCACCAGGTGAGCTACTTGAAGTGTATCCCCGTAGCTGTCAATTTGTGTCCAGAGCGACAGAGAGGGTCGCCGCTGAACCGCAGGGTTGGCGGTTTGAATCCCGGCTACTGCTTTAAGCAGCATCACACTGCTCCCGTGTGGACGAAGTTAGGACGCGGAGAATATCATTGAAACGATAAAAGTGTCAGCTAAATGTAATGTGCAGGTAACACCTCTATCAGGTGATACTGGTAACCTCGTACACGTGAGTATTATTCTTATTGTGCTGCGCTGCCGCTGACTGCAGAATATTGGCACGTATAAATCTGGAGAAGCATGAGAGCAGGGTGGTTCTTGGCTTCAGTGGGGACAGATCCTGGACGGAAGCCGTCCTGCTCTCGCCTCCAAAATCCTTCACGGATCAGCACGGACTTAATGTTCACGTGAATTAGTGCCAACGGCTTCCTTAAATTTGAAGTTTAGATATTCTTCCATGCAGGCAATTAACATGCACGTGGACAGATGAATTGATAAAGATGAACATTACAGATTCCAGTCATATACATTTAGTATTTTTTAAGAAAGTGGTTCTTTCAAAGCAATGTGTGTTGCATTAGTTCTTTCTTTATGCATACAGCAGTCAATAGACGACTGGCCTACATTCAAATGGTTGGCAAATAACTAATAATGGATGCTATATATGAGTAAGATGAGCACCTGATGGAAATCCTTCAAACATTAAAATCAATGTTGACAGAGTATGTAAAGATATATCATTTTTAGCCGGTGTTATATTCTAAAATACTAAATGCAATATGTGCAATATTTCTAAGGCACGCTATAATGTTCTCCTCATCCATCATGTGCTTATTAAACTGAGGATAATCTTTATCCTACACACTGTGTGTGTGTTTCTGTGCGTGTGGTGAATTTCTTTTAGAGCAACCAAGGTCGCTATTAGGCACCACGTGAGCTTGTGTGCTCTTAGCAAAAGCTTTCTCCAGACTCCAGTGAATCTAGTTGTCCTTTCTGCGCGCATCTTATTTGTTTGTTGATGGGAGAACCTGGAGGCGGTTTAAGCATCCGGTCTGCAATTTTTGACACTGACGGGGTCTGTCAGGGTTTCACCCGAACACTCGGCCACCAATCAAAAGCTCACTGATATCACCACAAACGACGCAGAGAGGCACAGTGAGACAAGGGCCAATAGTCAAGAAGAAAAAGCTAAGAGATGATTAGAGTGAAATGAGCGGCGCAGTGGTGAATGGAACATAAGATAATGATCCACTGAATCCATCCATCTGGCTGCTTATCCAAGTCTCTCTGCTGCTATTGATTTAATCATACCCACCAACACCCATACCGCGCGTGGTGAATGTGTGTGTGTGTGTGTGTGTGTGTGTGTGCAGCTCAGTCTAACCAACCCTGTGCTTACGGAGTGAGCCAACAGGGATTTCATTAATGTAAAAGGCTGAGATTATAGTGATCGATGGTCGTGCTCATCGTCACCTGAGGCCCATCTCACCCAGAGTGGAGATGGATGAAGGGACTGAAAGGGGGAGTAGCTGAGATTGAGCGGAAATAGAGAGGAAGGAGTGTTTGTGCTGATGAAAGTTAGGGGTGAATAGAAGAGTAGACAGAGGAGGATCACTGGATTGCATTGAACACCCTTCGTGCACAGAAAACCCATTAATACTGTGATTTATTTCATTACTCATTTTTCATAAGCTGTATTGAAGTTGATCTTGATGTGAGGTTTTCCCGACCACCACAAGTTCAAACCAGTCCAGGTGTTTTCAGAAACCAGACTGAGGTCCTCCTCACCTGGCTGAGGTATCAGAAACATGGTCACTGTGGGTCTACTAGGTATATAAAGCAGTTTGGTGTTCACCTTTATAACCCCAATAGGATCCCGAACTAGAACGTCAGTAAGCGCGTAAACATTAATCGCAGTTCAAAACAAGCGTGCACAACTTGCAGCGTCCAGACTATTGCCAAGCAGGTAATCCATCACCTAAGCATTTCATCGCCTCTTCCTCCTCCTCTAACTTGTGCTATCATTCCCTGAAATACCAAATCATCTCTGTTCTGGATGGCACGCCGTATCGGAGGAGTGAGATCCCTGAGTAATTGAATAGCTCGAAGGTGTTGGTGTGTGTGTGTGTAAAAGTTTCAGCGTGAAAGCTGTCCCAGGCAAAGAGGTCTGCTTGTCAGGACTATTTCCGATTATGTAAAAAGAGCAGAGGGCGGGCGGGTAGGCATCGGAGACGTCATATCGTCACCATCCGCCTCCTGAAGACACAGCGAGGCAATTAACCTCCCCCATTACCGCGGCCACGGGCCTTCCGCTCCAGGATGGGAGGGGATGGGGGTGTGTGGCTGACAGGTGTGGTAGCGGGCTGCTTGATGGGTGGCAATGCAGCAGAGGAACGGATAAATCAGCAGGATGAAAATAAGAAAACGCAATTTGTCACGCCGTCGTTCGGCTTCCGCTCTCTCTCTCTCGTGGTGCAAGAGGAGGCGTGATTCTGAAAGCCGAGGCCGGCGTGTCAGCACAGCTGCTGCATCTATTCAAATGAGGCTCACAGCTTCATGAGTGCACCCCGCACTCTCTAAATATGCAGCTGGGAGAAGGAGGGTAGACACAGTGTCGAGACGGAGCGAGAGGTGGTGTGTTCTAATCTGGGAGGGTAACTTTTGAAGACACAGTGAAACGGAAAGTGTAGAGGGAGGTCTGCAGCAGCAATGGGTCGCTGGGACGCACGCCGGTGACTGTAAAAGACAAAACCGTGTTGACGGCGGTTTCATTGACTCATTACTCAGCTTGTCAGTGGAGTCGAGGAAAAGTATGAGGAAAAGTTTCTCTCTCCTGCCGGAGTTGTAGGTCTCATCAGATAGGAATCTTTTAAAGACACAAGTTGAAATTCATTGAAATGAAATGAATGAAATACCATATTACATTATAAATATCACCCCAGCCGGCATTAAATACCACATTAAGTGGTAGCATGACTTCATTGCCGCATGATTATTTTGCTAATATGTATAAAGAGATGGGATTTTGATCTTTTTCGGCTTTCAAGACACTAGTAGTAATGAAATATCTTCTGAAGCTGCAAAGGAGCTTTGTAAAACTGACAAACTTTCCAAGACAAATATTACAGTCTTTTTTGCCTTTTTTCTGCATCATTTGTTTCAGGTTTGTCAACTGCATAATAAATCTCATGGGGTCGTGATATAGTATATTGATGATTACTAACAGTACATTTTGTTTCCATAGATTATTCCTCATAGCTCCGGTATCCCCGACTTTTCATCA
>BMAF01001207.1:0-12186 GCA_014132575.2 Gasterosteus nipponicus
CTGTGATTGTGTTTGTCAGTTCATGTGAGAGAGAGAGAGGATGAGTGACAGCGGACACATTCTGAAATTAAAGCTATGAGTAATTTCATTGGACGAGTCACTCGGTTCAAAACAGCATTTCACTTGGTAGTTACACAAATGACAGATGTGGGTGTGCTGCTCCTCCCTCCCACCCTGAGCCATAAGTCAAACCGAACAGTGAACCGGGGCTCTGATCACATCTTGGAGCGATGGAGTGGTTTACTGACCACTCCATCGCCTGTAAAGCTTTTTATTATGATCTTATGTCAGAGCAAGATCACCTACTGTATGTACACCACACACACACACACACACACACACACACACACACACACGTGTGCTTTTTAAAGTGAAGCAGTTTGATGTCTGACAGAAGAATTGCATGACCGACACAGCTCCAGCCATACGCCCTCTCCTTTTAATTCTCTGCTGTCACTTTTCTCAATCCATCTCAGACTCCCTCTCAGTGGCGGCTGGTGGAAAATATTCTAGGTAGGGCAATCAAATCAATTTCAACAAACATCCCAGGTTGACTTAATGCAAAACAATTACTGTATCAAAACACATCACTACTTTGCAGTTAAATATTTATTCCAAAAAAAGCAGTAAATACTACAATCTTATTTGTCTCACCTAGGTACCTAGGTAGTGATATATAAATCAAATAGTATGATATAATATATACTGCATATATGTCTTTGGTCTTCCATCAGAATGTCATCTGCCTGTTGAGACTTGACGAGATGACACAAGCTTGTGGCAAAACCAAAATTGCTGAAGGCTGAATCTATTTAAGGAATCTGATTGGCTGAATTGTATGTTTTTTTTTAAATGCAAATACGACATTTTTAATAATTTAATTCTTTTTTGGGCTTAAGGAGAGATGCGCCAGGTGGGGCAATGCCCCATTGCTCTCTATTGGCCAGCCGCCACTTCTCCCGCTCTCCTTTTTCTTTCTCTATCCCTCCTTCCCCCCTCTCATTCCCTCATTCATACACAAACACACACACACGTGTATACACAGTGCCATTAGTCTACTGTATGTTTTGCAGGTAGAGAGCAGTCGACATCCTTCAGCGTGAAATCATGCACACATCACCCCATAGAAACAAAAACAAAAAAAGTGTTTGTGTACGTTCCATCACCTCTCTCCTCTCCACATCCTCTCTTTTTATCAGATGTTGTGTCCCGTTTAACGACCCAAGTGCATCTTACTCTGATTTATCTGGGTCTATGTTGGTATTAACGTTTGGTAGAAACGTATATTTCTCTCCTCGTCATTTTGTACACAGTTGATTCGACAGACTGAGCATTGGTTAGAATGTCTGCTGGTTCCGGCTCTAAATTGCCTTCTGTTAGCAGGCGGCGCTGAGACCCTTTTGCATTTAGCTGCCTTACAACAAATATTCAAGTGAGATGAATGTATAAACGAGCAGCTGGTCTCCATGGCCGGAACCTGCACCCAAGTGGGACTGACGGTGTCCTTGACTATTTTTGCTCTAAAATGTCTCCCTCCCTACTCTGTTTCTCTCTCTGACCTTCTGTTTATGCCGATGGTTTCACTAGAGGCTGTGTGGGTACCAGGGGAGTGTGAAATTAGTTTGGCCGGTCAACAGCCCGCCCAACGGCAGACTCCAGCAAGTTCCTGTGGAACTCATCACTTCCTTTATGTGGTGTGTGTGCCGTGTTGCCAAGGTTCAATTGCCTGGTCCGTGCTCTATCAGGGATTTGCAATGGAAACAATAGTGAAAAAAACACAGATCAGATCAGCTTTGGTGAGACTAAATCACATTAGATGTGATAAAAGATGGTTATGAAGATCAATCCAGCTACTGCAGTTAAACATATAATAGGACGTGACACTGGGTGATAATATTTTATTCAGATTAAAGCGAGGCGCTTGTGTCACAAGAGGTTAATTGACTGCTCGCGTGAAGTGCTGTCAATACAAAGAGATAATTCCATCATTAAAAGGATTCTTTCTTGACAGTACCAGTGTGTGAAATTCTGATATTGCGTTGTGCTCCGTAGGACCTATCGGTCTCGGTTTGGAAGAAAAGCAGTGAAGCTTCTGGATAGAGCAATATTGTGCTACAATAGAGGCAAACAGCAATTATCTTTTCCATTTATTGCTTTCGATGGCGTTTTTCCTTAAACAGCAGAGGATGTGTGAACACAGAATTCGCAACCTCAACCACCTTCCATTGTATTTTTTTGCCGTTTCTTAAATCTGAGATAAATTATAACATGACTGTTTTGGCCAAGAGTTGAGTTTATTAAAGCTTTCCCTAGCGGTGCTATTAAGCAAAAAACAGTCATTACCTGTTTATGTGCTCCATCCTGACCCGTCATGTAATGAATAATGACAGTGAGCCCAAGATGGGGGCACCACGTTCCCGTCACACTTTGAATTATTTGTTTGTAGCTGTTCACCTCAGCTGTGTGGCTGTTGGTGAATTTATTATACGTGGCGTGTTAACAAGGGCAAACCTGGGCTGACCCGCTGAGAGAAGAAATGAGGAACGGAAGAGGCGGCGATGGATAGTTGTGCTTCTTCTGCTTCACCTATTGAGAAGCCACATGAAAGGTCGCCGTATTAGTGGTCTTTATGGAGTATGGATTACTAATAGTAATCAATAGTCTCCCCCAATTCCGGGTGACTGTCAGTGGTTGTGGTTCCGTCTGGCCAGCGACATCCTCTAGCTCTTCCTGCTGGTATTCGAGGCGTTCCCCGTGGCAGATTGGATGTGTAATCCATGGAGCGTGGCATGTGTCTACCTGGAGGTCTCCTTTAACCTTAACTGTGCCGGGGGGGGAGGGGGGTTCTACTCAGCACTCCCTCCGCATATCTAAGCATTTCACCTTTTCCCTGGAGGTGAACCCCGGAGACCATGTGCAGGAAACTCATTTTGCCTTTTTGTATCTATGAACTTTTTCTTTCTGATATCTTCCAGAGCTCATGGCCGTATGGTGGATATTTCGGAGATAAACTGACAGTCTTGCCTTCGGGCTCGGGCTCTCTCTTCACCACGAAAGTCCAGTAGAACACATACATCCCTGCAGGCGGTGCATCGATACGCCTGTCATACCCGGGTTGTTTCTTGTCCTCCCTGGTGCACTAGACAACACTGTGGTCACCACAAGATAATTACTTCAGTTTGATTGGGAGTGAAATGTTGTATGTGTAGGAATCTCCTTAAGCTGTACTCCAGCGCTGGATGGCTTAGAGAAAGGCCCTATTTCACCTTATTCCCTCCTCACACTTTGTGAAAAGTCTTTTTTAAGTAAAAAAAAGTGTATTCAAATTGACTGTTGCTGAGAACAAGCCATGAGACTATAGTTTGGTCTCATTAAAAAGCTTACTATGGAACACTTAGGCCATCCTCACGGATACATTTTGTAATGTGAGAATCCAAACATCTAATGAATGATCCTGTAAATCCGAACAAATGCACATACAAAAAAGTTTAAAGCAAATATTTTAGTGAAGTCATCACAATTTATGGGGCCTCACGACAAATAAACAAGCCGACTTTGCGCAGAAAATACAGGGACAGAATATATTCATTCAAGGACAGAGAGATGATCATTAGGATGCAAAATGTGATGAGGATTATGACTTTGTTTATAATCTGCTCTTCTCACATTAGAGAGCTGAGCCATTTGATCCAAGATAAAACAAAAAAAGCCTTTTACCTGAGAAGAAAGAGCAGCCGTGTCAATTCCACAATTAAGCTGCTTATTCTGATAGCATCTTTGTGAATGACACTTTTCGACATTTGCAGTTGCATCTTCCGAGCGCTGTAGCAGTTTATAGATTTTGACTAAAAACGGAGACAGCGAAACTGGTTAATCCGTCTTTAATGTTCTCATCGATCCCGATCAAGCATCGGAGAGCTGGCATCCACAGGTTCTTCTATTGAGACATATGATAAGTGGCGCTTATTTAGAATAATAATAATCTCAAATTTGATAAAATCCCCAAAAGGGTGTTGGAAAGGTGAAAGGCATGTAATATACAAGATGTGCCTTATATACATTTACGAAAACAGATGAATGAGCACTTTCCGTTATGAAAAATAGCATTTTAACACTTATTAGATTCAATATCCCTTTATTTGCCCGAAGAATAAAATAGATGGATTAAGGTCACTGATACGTATGTGATGAATTACAGCTTTCTCATTCAGAAGCTGTAGTGCATCATTCTTTTGGTCAGACTACTGGGATGTGTGAAATGAGAGCATAGAGAGAAAATAGTTGATTTGGAAATCTGTGAATTTTAAGGCAAAGGATATATGACGGTTGGACTGTTAGTGAGATCCAAGTGCATGTCATTGACTACTTATCAGTGCATTTGCTGGCTGTATTTCCTTTCCTTTTATTGTCAGTTGTCAACGTTACAGATGCAGGGCTGGTGTCCAAGGAAACCATTACGCCTTTAGAAAATCCTGCGTTGCAACTTTGTATGTGTGTACTTGTGTGTGTGTTTCTTTCGGTGTGCGTGTGTGTGTTTGTGTTTCAGTGCATGCGTGCACTTGTATCTTGTAGAAGTTACTTTTATCCAAGCACATGGAAAGAGAAGGAAAAGTGAAATAATAATAATACCAAAGTCATCTACCAAGTTGCACGTTTCAAATTGTAACACCCAAGCCGAACCCATTGGGAATTTAAAGTAGACTTCACACTGAAATAAAACTGATGTAATGATCTAGTTGGAATTCTTTTTCCTTTCTACGAGGACTATGACAGTAGTTATCAAACCCTTGCTAAAATATAAAGAGAAGAAGCTCAGGAGAAAAGCAAGAACACTGTGTAAGTCCTGCACGGCACCGTGTCTGCTATTTTCTCTGATTTAGTCTAATTTCAAAGTAACTGTACAAAGCTTTCAGACAGACTCTTCCAACTGTATTACAGCCAGAGAGGATATACTATGATCTAGAAGTGCAGTCTGAGGTATCACTAAGCCAGGGGTAAACTATAATAGTAAGTATTCTAATGGTAACTTGAGAGTTATAAAGGCACCCTACGGAAATTGCATTCAAATTAGAAATCTTAAATGTAAAAACAGGCAGAAATTGAAGGTAGAAAGGGGTTAAATACATAAAAGACATTTAGGCATATCGCATTTCATAGATTTTTATGATCTTATCTACATCAACTGACGTTCACTTCTGTCCGACACATACACATACAACTGCATACATTGACTGTCTGAGGGCAACCTGAGTACGTGATCTTGGGTGACTGGTGTCTGACTGGTATGGGAGTGGGGGAGGCAGAAACGAGTCATTGAAATAGATATCACTTAAGGAATCCCATTTATTGTTTGCTTTTCCGTTGCATAGACTAATTTCCCTGCTTCCCTGCAGCTATCAAGTCCCCTCAGTCCCTGCGGTAATTGGAAAGCCTTCAGCAAGCCTTGTTTCAATGAAGAGGGAGGGGGGGAGCAGGGCAGGGAAAGATGTGTGCATGAGATAGGAATAGCCATAAAACAGTTGAGAGGGAGACAAACAGAAAAAGGCTTGCTATGGCGATGCTTAAGGCTGTATCAGATTAACAGCATTATTAAATATGAATGATCAGTATGTATGAAATGGGTTTTTGAATGAACGTTCAAATTTGCTTTCTTGAGCAAAACCCTTGACAGCACGTGCATCGGAATGATGCTGAATGCAACACGCATCGTGAGGTGATGAATGAAAGACTATTAGAATGAGGAGAGAGGATGGAGGAGGAGGAGGAGGAGGGGAGCGATACTGGAGTGAGAGCCTGATAGAAACTAGTAGGGGATTTCCAGGCAAAGGGAAACGGGGAGGAGCGACAAGTAAAACAACTGGGCTGGAGCTTTTTGCCCCCCACCCACCGCACACGCACAAGCACGTGCTCCCCCAGCCTGCCTCATGGCGCACGTACGCTTGCAGCCAGACAGGCAGCAGGAGATCAATCGTGCTTTGGGACTAGTGTGTCCTTGTGTGTGTGTGAGAGAGGGTGTTAGCATCATGCTGCTAGCGGCGTATGTCACCCTAGAGGAGGTGCAATGTTAGCAGGAGTGGAGGGGGCTGTCCGTGCGTGTGCGTGTGCCCGTGCGCACCGCCCGCGCCTTGGATGCACATCGAGGGCTGGAGGTGCGCGAGCGAGCCGTCAAAGGGTGGAGGAGCCGCGGAGAGCAGCAGCAGCAGCAGCAGCAGCGCTGTCCGAGTGTGTGTGAGGGAGCGAGCGTGTGAGGGGGGAGGAGGAGAGGGGAGGAGAGGAGAGGAGAGGAGAGGCAGACGCGGCGGGACTCCCAAGAGAAGGAGTGGGAGTCGGGGAGCAGACCCTGCCTCTCTCTCTCTCTCTCTCTCCCCCACAGGAGTACCCGGACCCAAGGACAAGGCAGGACCTGCAACCCAGCTTGCAGCAGCTGGACCCGGGGTTGAGGGGGGGGGAGAGGACACACAGGGAGTCTCTCTTCCCTCGCTCCCAACTCGGGATGTGATTGACTGATGGGGGGCTTCCAGACGGATCTGACTGACCCACGGAGAGAAGGAAGCAGTGCAGTCCCGCTTATCTTCAAACATTTGTGTACTCTACCTCGGTTGGGATACGGGGGGGAGAAGAAGGGAGGCTGAGAGGGAGCCAAGAGGGTTTTATCCGTGCTATTGAAGAAGGACGAGAGGAAGGAGGAGGAGGAGGAGGAGGAGGAGGAGGAGGAGGAGGAGGAGGAGAGTGTTTGGAAGGAGTGGACTCTCCTCTTCCCGTCGAACCCTGATTGTTAACTGTTGCCCGTGAGGCACTCGGACGTGTCAATGAATCCCCCCCCGGGCAGCATAGCAACCAGGGGGCGTTGTCACCCGGTTGCCGTCCCACGGACCACCATGTCAGTGACCACGGGCTTCGGTTACCAGCTGCCCGGAATCACCACAGTAACGTATGTGTTTGTTTTCAGCCCCGGCTCAGTGCAGAGAGACCCGAGCCCCCCTCACCACACGCCTCCGGCGCTGTCGGGCCCCCGCGGGCCCAAACGGAAACTCTACAGCGCCGTCCCCGGGCGTACCTTCATTGTGGTCAAGCCCTACACTCCACAGGGGGAGGGAGAGATCCAACTGAACCGCGGCGAGAGGGTCAAAGGTAGGTTGTCCTGTCCCGTGTTCATGTTTCAACACCTTAAATCCAACGCTGAAACTTCTACTTTCGGACTCCACAGCTGTTGATATTCTGTATTTCATTCCCACTAGTTATTTTTAGGGTCTCCTGTAGAGTCCGTGGGTACGTGTGGCTCCCGTGACTTTCAGTGCCGGGTTAGTTGCAGAATGAAAAGAGCAGACATTGCTCTGCTCGCTCACGTCGGAGAGATGCGAGCCTGCACCATTACTTCACAATGTTTTTTTGGCTGCAAAGCGGCGTCGTAATCATTCAGCGTGGAAGTCATTTCAGCGCTGTGTAAGCTTGGAATTGGGAATTGTCATTTCATCCGTTTGTAAATGTGCTTTCTTCCGCTTTACACAGAGATGCAGTGGCTTTGCTTTCACGTGTTTGTGTGTGTGTGCTTTTGTCTCTCCATCCATGCTTCACTCAAGACTATGACAGTAATGACGTAGAAGGTAAACTCCATAAAATTCTTCTCACACTGTATCCCCCCACTCCCCCGCGTGTGTCAACGCTACACTCGCAGTGTAGTAATTTGTTCCTGGCCCTGTTTGAATCCACTTGATATTTGTGTGCAGTCTCAGTGTGGATCTGTGATTACTTCAAGGAGAAGGCATGCTAATTCAAACGGGTCCCGTGTGCTTTTTGGTTGTTGGTATGCACACACACACACACACACACACACGCACACAAACTTTCTCCTTCTTCACCTTGAACATGTAACTGTTCCTCTTATCACCTGTCCACAGACACCCAGCTTCACATTGACCCGCCTCACCCTACATCCTGCCACCTCACCCACATGGGTTTGATCGCCATGGATAAAACCCACAGTAGCCTAATGGACACAGTTCCCTCGTGTTCTCAGACAGGCCAGAGAGAGAGAGAGAGAGAGAGAGAGAGAGAGAGAGAGAGCAGTCACACTTACTGAGACCTCTCATGTTCCTTTCAGATCTACAGAGGCAAAGGAGGTACAGATTAAGGGTCAATTTGGAATTTCAATTTGGACTTTTGCAAATACAGGGTAAATTATTCTGATATATGCCAGTTTATACCCACTCTCAGGAGCGCTTCTCCTGCCTGCACACGTACTGAAGCATCCCGAGCCCTTCCTGCATCAGCTGTGTTTAGCCTCCCAGCTTCTCTGACCTTAAAGACGTGTTCTAATAGCCGTGCCCCTGTGTGCTTTGACGTCCCGTCTTTATAGTATTGGGAAAAACAAGTCCATTTACCCAGGAGTAACTAATACAGGTGATGAACAATTCGGACTCAGAAATTCCGGCTCATGTTTTTGCCAAATGATACGGCATTGTCTGAAACACAAATGTTATCGGAAATGTGATGACTCAACAGCAGCTAGTACGCCTCCGTCTGCTGAATGGATCTGCTGTCACTGTCTTTTCTGTCTGTGCAGCTGAATCCACAACGCTGTCACTAATGCGAAGACACAGTGTTTTGCTGTTCTTTCATGTTGGCCATGCAGGAAACAAGCTCACAGTCGCATTGGCTGCCAGCCGCATGGCCCAGCCAAGTAAACCATCTGGCTGCGACACGCAACGCTCACCTTCACGACCATTCGCTGTGTTGCATTCACTTCGCTTGTGTAGAAATATTTCCCCGATGTCAACCGATTGTTGGACATCTTCGCAGTTCGGGCTCCATATGTTTTTTTTTTACGGTATCCAAATGATGTCCACAGCATGTAATTCTAGCCGAGCACAAACAGTCCTCCTTTTGCACAGAGAGGCGAGTCACTTCCTCTGGGGATGGATGACCCTTGGTTTGATACATAATGCATTTTATCCAATCTGAATTCATAAATAGATGAGTTGCTAACAGTAATAGGGCCCATTTCTAATGGGGAAGAGGCGGCAAGGCAAGTGAAAGAGCGAGCGGATGATTAAAGAACACATTTATTTATCCTCCTCCTCCCGAATTAGGTGACGAGCCAATCAAAAACGTATGAAACGTAAGCACCTGAAAATAAATGTCGTCGTAATTCTTTGTACCCTAAAGCTAACTGATTCTGCGTCTGCCTAAAATTATGTTGATAATTCAGTTACTGTTAAAAAATTAGCCTCATATAACCCCCATAACACAGACAAACACACACATAATTACACACTTATGTTGTAGTCACCAGTCAAACGTTTGGACACACTTTCTCATTGAATTGAATTGGAAAATGTGTCTAAACGTTTGCCTTGTATATATATATGTCAGATGTCGTGTTTTTTCCCTGTACGCGTGTGTGTATCTATTGACGGCAGTGTGCGTGTTTTGTGATGATCCCTTGTGTACACATCCCCCTCTATACTCATTCCCCTGCTCACCCGTGTGTTTGTTTCTGCTCTTCCCCTACATTCACATAATCTGATCTCATCGTGTGGATTGACATCTCCTGAAAGGCCACTTACTATCACCATGGTAACTAACTAGGGAGCCATCCCACTGTAAACTAGTCAAGCTTTCTGCAATGTTGTAAAAAATATACACACACACACTTGCTTAAGCATAACACACGGGAACACAAATACATAGTCAGAGCAACAGATGTGTGTCTCAACATGCTGTTTCCCCCACGGGGGGCATTAACTTCAGGGTGTACTTCTCCTTAAAAAGGTGACACATTTAAGAGCATGCTTTTGTATTGTATTACATCTCACGCGCACACACACACACACACACCGACCACATACACCTTCTACAATCCCCATTATAAATCTCGCGGACAGCCATGAAAATGAAACCAGCGCAAGTAACGTTGAAATTAGACATTCACCAACATGATTAATGGGGTTTAGCTGCACCCGGTGTGTGCAGAATATTAACAGCGCTATGGGCAGTGGAGGATTCCTGGACCAGCTGTATGACGCAAACATACAGGCATGTGCTGGGTTTTCATGTATTGTTCCAAGTCTGGCATCACAAAGGCTCCAAAATCAGCTGTTTCTGCTGCTCTAATGATCTCGGCCACCTTCTAGCTGGTTCTATAACGCAGCCATGCTGATAACGTGTCTCAGAAGTGCAAAGCTTTCTTTGGAACAAAAGTCTGGAGATACGTTCTTCTTCACGTGTACTCAATTAACTCAACAATAGCAACACATCAATGCACATCACTGTACGTTGATGTGCATGTGTGTTTCGAGCAGAGCCAGTCGATAATACAGATATTTGATTTGTCCACAAAAGCTTTGATAATGTTATGACAAAAATTTATATTCATTTGTCTGTTACCAAGCAACAGGTGCTGAGTGCATAACAGCTCTGACATGTAATTTAAAGATAAAGATACATTTAAAATAAAATAATGAAATGAAATTGTCTCTTCAGTGAGTTAAAGAAAATGTTGTTCTAAGAAACCATGTTATCTTTTTATCTGCTACTTGCAAATTGGACAACAGCCTGTGTGCCAATTGTTGAATTTAGACTAAATATATTAGCTTCCCACTGTGAGCTTTGGATTACCGGTAATTAGAATTCCTCTCTGTGTTTGTATGTGTGGGTATTTCTGTGTATAAGCATCTCTCTATCGTTGTTTTCATCATAAAGTGGGTATGTGAGGCGTTCATGTCTGTAAATGTATTAGTGCATGTCTGCCTGTGTGCTTGCCTTTGTGTGTGTTTACGTTTGTGCCGCACAGTTTAAGTAATTTTCTCCCAGAAGTTAAATAAACAGTATCCTTCAAGCATTCAGCAGCCAGCTGTCCTAATATCCGAGGCACAGACACAGAAATGTGTCTTTCTCTGCCCATGTTCTGTCCTTGAGCACATACACGATATATACATTTTGTATGCTGTGCTGAAACAGGTTTTGGGTCTTTTGTCATCATTTATTTATTTCAATTTGGAGCAAAAATGTAGAAATGAAATAGACTAAAACCCCACAAAGTGTCACTCGGTTCCTGTGATTACCAATATGTTCTCACTCAAACCGGAGACAGGAAAAATATAAATGTTCTCCATATAATGAAGAGATAACAGGTGAGATAGCGATGTTAAATTATAACTAAAACAGGGATGAATAAAAAAGTGTCATGCTGAAAAAGAATATTTCAAACACGATAGTCTCTGTTGATGATATGTTCACACTATCCGCAATCCACACGAGGAAACCCAGAGAGGCCACAAAACTCTTTCAAGAAGGAGATTGTGTGTCTTATCGTCCCCAGAAGAAATTAGTGTAGACCTGAGGCCAGTCAGCGTATTAACACACTGTGTGTGTATGTGTGTGTGTGTGTGTGTTATTGATACTGGACATGGTCACAAGAAAGATGACGTCACGGCTAACCTTCTAGCTGTCCAATCGGAGTAGCAGCAGAGTGCAAAGTCCCGCCCATGCACCGACCTGCTCCCTGCTGAACACACCACCTGTTCTCACACTCCCATCCTCTTAGTTTTCTTTTTGTTTTCCAAAGGTGTCCATACGGTGATTGCTTGCAGGCTCATCCCACACTGAGCCCCTCAAGGAAATGAACGCCCATGCATTGAGATGTAGCCTCACAAGAAACGCTAATTTTATTTATTCATTATTTATTTATGCTAAATGTTAAATTTATATACACAGCATAACACCAATTGCAAAGTTGATGAGTGTATACAAAAAAACATTAACAGGAAAACTGCTGCAGTAACATAAGCAATTGATTATAAATACATTGAACAGAAACATTGATATGCTTTTGATTTACAATCGATCACGTCTCGATCGATTGATGAGTCAGACCCGAGCATGGCCGGCCTGCACCAACTGAGTGGCTCCAGATGGTAACAACAGGTATTTTTTGTAATGCACGGTGTCAACCCGCTTATCAGTCACGGGTGTTAACATTTGCATCCAAAGGTCATGTCCTTACCCAGTAAGACACAATCACTTTTTACACCTTTTGAAAAAGCGTGTTTACCTTGCTGAGCTCTCTCTCCAGAATCGAAGAAGAACAGACTTATTCACTCGCTAATTCAACTAACTCCCATGCAGCCACATGCAACTTAAATCAATAATGCATTTTGTCATGTATGAGGTGAGCAGAGAGCTATA
>BMAF01001208.1:0-16536 GCA_014132575.2 Gasterosteus nipponicus
TTTTTATTAAATACATTTGAATTAACCTTTTGATCAGCGATGACCTCTGTCCGTCCGGCGTTTCTTCATTTTTGAACACAACACCTACTGTAGAACAGACAATGTGCTGAGACTCAAAAGTACTGCAATTCAGGTTAGAATAATGAAATGAATCCAGAAGAATTGCAACGTTTTTCTTTCTTTTCTGGCAAAAGGTGTTTGAAATGGCCTCGTACTCTGTACCCACTCTAGCGGTGACTCATACCTATCTATCGTTACAAGAAGCACTGGATGACCAATGATGTACCGTTTGAAAGAAGAAAGCCAGCAAGGAGTGATGAAGAGTTGGGTGGTTGGGAGTGGGTGGAAAGCAGGAGAGAAAAAACAATAGAACAAGGAGCCAGTGATATTCAGTCAATAGACTTCGAGGGCTCTGGGACGCTCACTCTCCTGTCATCAAATATTGTGGAGATGCAACCTGCCAAGATGTGACTCAACCGATCACCCACTGCAAAAGGCTTCTGCTTCCTCTTCCGGAGACAAAAAACAATCTGAACACACCGGAGCTGGATGCCGAGCGTGTGAAACACAATGGTTCCCCATCAGCTCCAGGTCAACAACTTTTACTGACGAAATCGACCCCTGTAATCAGTGCTGAAGAGCGTCACCACATTACACTTCATCAAGCTCTTATCCCCAATTTAGCGTCACTCATGTTAAGTCGACTTGGGGCTAGACAAGGCCCGAAAATAAGCACAAATGCCACGGAGGGAGCTTTGAAAAGTCTTCGGAGAGCATCGTGACGTTCTGTCGTCCTATGGAAAACAACGACCACGGCTGAGCACACATCCTTCACGGTGTTGACACCAGAAAAGCTGCGATGAAATCAATAGCTGGAGGCTGTCCTATAAGACAACGTGCCTGCAGCCGTTCAGTTAAGGGCTCCAAGATTGGGAGAGCTCCACCCGTCCTAATGTTGCCATTCGTCCATAGACATAATAGTTGTTACATGAACCTGTCCGAGAGGAGAGGGAGCGAGGGCAGCAGAGTAAATTGTTGGATTGACTTTACACGAGGGGAAGCAATAAAGTTCCCCACCACACAAACTAATGACTACAATATGAAGGCTCAGGCTTGTCCTCCTCTCGTCCCTCCCACTCTTTTTCTTCCTGTCCTGCTCCTTTTCAAAAGGGCCTTGAGAAAAAAACAAACTTGTGATTCATATCAAAAGACGCAAAATATTTCTGTATGAACCATTTTGAATTTGATCCAAACTTTCCAGCAGCACCAATGTCAATGTTCCTGTTATGCCAAAGACAACAGCTATTATGCTAACAAAGATTAAAACTGCTACTGCAGCTAATGAATAGGGATGAACTTTTTCTGACCGTCCACTTTCATCAATCCAATTAAGTGAGTGGTTTGTCTAAATTTCCCGGCCGGGACAATAATATCTGATGCCGGCCATTATACCCGCCAGGCCTCATCCGCCGCGTGCAGAGCGTTAAGGACATATAGCAATACTATTATCAAAGCAGGACTTGTGCAACAAACAACCAGAGGGCAGAGTGAACAGGTTCAAAGGTCAGCACGCTGACTCTCTTTGTAGGTGTGCAGGGTTTCCGACCCTCAGGTGTCGAAGACCATAAAAAGCAGCTCCTGCCTTAAATCAAACATAAAAGGGAAAAGGTGCTGCATGTTTGCTGCAGCAAGTGTTAAAAACAGGTGGGAACGTTCACCTTATCAAAAGGTCGATGGGCTGGATACATGTGTATAAATGTTCTGACTATTTACAGTATATACAATGTACACTTAATTATTGTCTACTATAGCCGAGGACATCTCAGCACATCACCACACACACGTTACACCATCTACTTGCCTGAAATAGTAATATTTTTTACTGGGTCTAGTGAATAACAAAAACAAATAATTTTGGAAACATTATATCAAATGAATTTAATCAAAAGAAAGCAGAAGAAATTGCTTGCATGATCAATAAGATGGATAGTGCTCTGAGTATTGATCCTGTCATCTAAAGTGAATCTAAGAACAGGCAGGTAAACTACATTTATACACTGGAATACTGTGTGTTTTCTGCGACATTGAAGAAATTCCCCTCCCCATCCCTCTTGCCCTCTCTCAGTTCCCCATTTAATATCCATGATGAAACTAGCAACACGCAAACAGAGGAGCCCCCCCACAGAGAGCCAACCCCAAAAACAAAGGCAACTGTTCAATATAAGAGAATGCAATAAAACAGCCCTGCAATAAACAGGCTGCTGCTGCTGTTGTCAAGGTCATGGGCAACGACTGCGTGGGTCAACAAGGTGCGGAGTCAGCCAGATCGCTCCGTTGTCGTATTGGATTGTACTATATTGTACAGTGTTTGTGTTGTTGTCACAGGCACATGGCCTGCATGCCGGCATTATTGTGCAGAACGGCGAATCAAACCCCGCCATGCAGCCATAAGAAAGGTTGGATAGCTGATTGATTGATCGATTCACATTTTCATGTGTCAGAAGTGTTCCGTCTGGCCCCCAGCAGGAAGAATCAGTGGTTTAAAAGGATGACACAAGCGCAGCGAGCCATCAGCCTTCTGGGTGATACAAGCGTACATCTGCCTGTACTGTACAGCATTTTGCCTTCTATAAATCATCCCTTTCGCTCTTTTTGCTCTGCGCCTCCTGGCGAATGGATTCCTAAACGGTGATCTTCATTGTTGCTACATTAGTCCTAAACTGCTCGCTGCTTCAGCCAAACAAGACTGTCGGCGTGAGAATCTTTGCGATGCCGCTTGTCTTTGATTCCTAAATCAACGGAGGTTTCGGGTTCAGTCGCACGCTGGATTGGGCCGAGTAGACGGGCAGAGGAGGCACAGCGGCGAGTGTAATGAGTGCACGCAGAGTGAGGGATCGGAGACACAGTGTGACATATTAATCTCCTTCCTCCCCGAAGGAGATTAATGGACCTGACAGGGTGGAGCTGACACCACCAGAACATAACAGGTGCGAGAGGGAATTCAGTTTTCAAGTTGTCAGCGAAGGGTTCGGCGCCTGAGCTCTGTTTATAGACCACTGCATCATTTTCGTACAGTTCAAGCGATGCTAACAAATTAACCTGACCAGCGCAGAACTGCACAAGCAGGTACAGCTGTTATTGTAGCAGCATCAATCGGTTTGTCTGCGGCATCGTCTTTAGTAGTTCTGGAGTCGGGATGTGGATTAGCTTATTTTAGAATAAAGGCTGGAACCAAGCTGAGCCACGCTAGCCTAGATCCTTCCAAAATTACCTTTATGAAATCATAAAATGTGCAATGTTTTGAAGACAGGTTTTAGTGAGAGACACACAAGCTGCTTTCCCCCGTTTCTAGTCTGCTACCTCGAGATCATCTTTTACTTTGTTTTTAAAGTAGACATTTTTGGATACAAACTTAAATCAAGACCTTTGGAATTGGTTGAGAAATCAACATAATTCTGATGGCTTTATGTTAAATACGAAGCTACAGACAATTATCTTAGATCAGCGTAACAACGTGAAGCAGTGGGAGTTACTCTATCAAAAAAAAAATCTCTTAGTATACAAATTAATATGTTAAAGCTAATTTGTTAAATCACTCTACGTCCAATCTTAAGTCAAAGATATGCTAATCAGATGCATTTAGACTTGTTAGCTCTAACAAATCAAACCAAGTCACAAAATGTCAAACGGTTCCTTTAATGCACAGACATGAGACCGCAATCTCGGAAAGAAAGTAAAGAAGATGGATTTCCTGAAAGCTTTCCAATACGTTTTGTTCAGAAAAGTATTCATGTCCAAATAGCCCACGAAGATAAAAGAAATAAAAGAACACAGTTTGCTCAGTTCTTGTCTGAAACTACAGTTGCCTGCCATCAGCACATTGAATGCTGCCACCTCAAAGTGCGCTCGCGGGCTTCTTGCTCGTGGATGTTGGAATGTCGTCCTCATAATGGGCCTTTTTGCACACGGCTCTCTCCTTCATTACACTAAAAAGGGCAAAAAAACCCCACAAAACCAACATGACCACAAGCCGAGCATGTGGGTCCCCTCTGTTCAGTGCGCTGCCTCATCCAAGTAGGTGGAGGCTCGGTGGAGTGTGATGTCACGGGACAAGGAACAGTGAACATATGAAGTCCATGTTCAGAAAGAGATGAGCAATTAACAACTAGAAAATGCATTTCCTGCTGAAAATGCATTGGAATGCAAAATGCTGAAAGCTAAAATTAACTTCAGAAAATTGCTGAAAATACAGATATTAGAAAAGCTGAAATTAATTTGAAATTGCTGAAAATACAGAAATGGGAGAAGCGGAAATTAATTTCCACAGATTTGCTGAAAATAAAGAAATGAAACATCTATAGAAGAAAGGATATCAAAATATTGATGAAAATACAGACATCAGAAAAGCTGAAATTAACTTCAATAGATTTGCTGAAAATACACAGTTGAGAAAAGCTTAAATAAATTACATGAAATTGGTGGAAATACAGAAATGGAAGAATCTGAAATGGACTAAAAAAATATAATAAAAAATACTAACGAAATTTATAAATTTAAATATTGCTGAAAATTCAAATGACAAAAGCTGAGTTGAGTCTCAAAAATTTTTTTTTTGTAATGTAGTAGTAATATTAGTAGTAATTGTAATTTTGGCAGTAATACTATTAGCATTAGAATAAGTAGTAGTTTTAGTATCAATAGCAGTAGAAAAATAGTGTTAGTAGTACTACTAGTTTTATCATCTGTAGTACTAAACTGTTAGTCATTGTAGTATTTGTAGTAAAATGAGTTGTAGTTGTGGTATTAATAGCAGTATAAATACTGGTAGTATGTTTTCTTATAGTAGTAAGAGTAAGAGTAATATCAGTTGCTACTACTACTGGTAGAAATAGTATTTTTAGTAAAACTACTATTAGTATTAGTAGTAGTAAGAGTAATTTAGTATTAATACCAGTTGAAATACTAGTAGTAGTAGTAGTATTAGTAATGGTAGTAGCAGTATTAGTAGAAGTAGCACTACTAGTTGTACTAGTGATATTAGTGGTTGTGGGGGTGGGGGGGACAGAATGTTTGCCCTTCAAACTATTAATCGATAGACCTCATCATAAACACTACAGTAAAATTCCCTCCATGAGGGGTTATATTTTAAAATGTTGGCATTGGGGAAGGTAGAAGAAGAGAGCACACTAGAGAGCAAAGGGAGAGGAAGAGAGAAAGGAAGAGAACGTGAGGAAGGGAGAGGGGGAGGAATGGAAAGAGAAGAGGAGGAAGGGAGACAGAGGGAGGAACTGAGAAAGAGATGGTGAGAAAGGGTGGAATGGTGAGAAAAGGAGAGGGGGGATGGCAGGAGAGAAGAAAGAAAGAGGAGGAGGAAGAGAGAGGGGAAGAATGGAAAGAGGAGAACAAAAGAGAGGAGGGGGAAGGGAGATAGAGGGCAGGAATGAAAAGAGGAGGATAAAAAAAGAGTAAGGAAGGGGGAGGGGGGAGGGAGGAAGGGAGAGGGGGGGAGAAAGAAAGCGGAGGAGGAAGAAAGAGGGGAGGAATAGAAAAGAGGAGGAGAAACGAAAGAGAGGAGGAGGAAGGGAGAAAGAAAGATAGGGGAAGGGAGGGGGAGGAATGGAAAGAGAGGGTGAGGAAGGGTGGAATGGTGAGAAAAGGGGAGGGGGAAGAGTGGAAAGAGTGGAGGAGAAAGAAAGAGAAGGAGGAAGAAAGAGGGGAGGAATAGAAAAGAGGAGAATGAGAGGAGGAGGAAGGGAGAAATAAAGATAGGGGAAGAGAGGGGGAGGAATGGAAAGAGAGGGTGAGGAAGGGTGGAATGGTGAGAAAAGGAGAGGGGGAAGAATGGAAGGAGAAGAGAAGAAAGAAAGAGGGGAGGAGGAAGAAAGAGAAAGAGGGGGGGAAAAAAAGAGGCTGAGGAAGGGAGGGGGAAGAGAGGGAGGAATGGAAAGAGAGGGGGAGGAAGGGAGAGGGGGAAAAGAGAGGAATGGAGGAAGGGAGAGAGGGGGAGAAAGAAAGAGGGGAGGAATGGAAAAAGGAGGAGGAGGAAGGGTGGAATAGTGAGGAAGGGAGAGGGGGAAGAATGAAAGAGTGGAGGAGAAAGAAATAGAAGGAGGAAGAAAGAGGGAAGGAACAGAAAAGAGAGTAGGAGGAAAGGAGAGAGAGGGGGAGAATGGGGGGAAAGCATATCTGCGTTCTGTGACTCCACTAATCAACTATTATGGATCAGCTGTGTGACACAAACTGACAAACTGCAGCGTGTGTGCTGGTATCCACGGTAACGGAGCACCTGCTCAAAGGGCAGAGACAGGACAGCGAGTTACACAGAATCCACACCTCAAACAAGTGTCAACTAGAACAAAACTATAACAGCTATCTAAAAAATAAGCGTGGTGAGGAAGAGATAGAGAGGGAGAGGGGAGAAGAATTAGACAGACAGACTGACTGAGTGAGTGATTAACAGTGAGAAGAGGTCAGGGTGGAGGGGGGAGCGGGGGCGAGTGTCTTTATCATATTGGTCTGTTGACAGAACGCATAGCTGCGTCATGTGACTCCACTAATCAGGTAATAGGAGCAGCTGTGAGTCACAGACAGAGATCCTGCAGCATGTGAGCGAGTAACCACGGCAACGGTGCACCTGGACTCATTAACGAGCTGCTGCAAAGGGCAGAGACAGGACAGCGAGTTACACAGAATCCACACCTCAAACAAGTGTTCACTAGCGCAAACCTATAACAGCTATCTAAAAGATACAACGTTTTTACGAGACCCAAGACTCTACCAAACGCATGGATGCGTTTTTTATGTCTGTCCGGTAATAAATACGGCTCCTGTCGCAGTTTACAAAACGTGTACCTTCTGGAAATTAATTTGAAATTGTTGAAAATACAGAACTGGGAGAAGCGGAAAGCAATTTCCATAGATTTGCTGAAAATAAAGAAATGAAACAACTATAGACGAAAGAATATCAAAATATTGATGAAAATACAGAAAAGCTGAAATTAACTTCAATAGATCTGCTGAAAATACACAGTTGAGAAAAGCTTAAATAAACTAGAAAATGCATTTCCTGCTGAAAATGCGTTGGAATGCAAAATGATGAAAGCTGAAATGAACATTAAGAAAATAGCTGAAATTACAGAAAGTTGAAGGGAATTTGAATACATTTGCTGAAATTACAGATATTAGAAAAGCTGAAATTAATTTGAAATTGCTGAAAATACAGAAATGGGAGAAGCTGAAAGGAATTTCAATAGATTTGCTGAAAAAGCAGAAATGAAAACAGCTGAAATAAATGTGAAATATTGCAAAAAAAAATACAGAAATGAACACTAAAACATTGCTGTTAATAGAGGCGTAGGAAAAGCAGAAATTATTTTTAAAAACTGCTGAAAATACAGGAAGTGGGGAGGCTGAATTTCAATAGACTTTCTAAAAAATACAGAAGTTGAAGGAGCTTAAATGAATTTTAAAAAGTACAGAAATAACAAAAGCTGAGATGAATAAAAAGAGGTTTAAAATTGTTTGTAGTAGTATTAGTAGTAGTATTAGTGATAGTTGTAATTGTGGTATTAGTAGTACTAGCTGTAGAAGTAGGTTTAGTATCAATAGCAGTAGAAACAGCTGGAATACTAATACTATTAGCCATAGTAGTATTTGTAATAACATTAGTAGTAATTGTAGTATTAATAGCAGTAGAAATACTAGTAGTATGGTAGTAGAAGTATCAGTTGGAGTACTAGTAATATATTCGTAGTGGTTGTGGTAGTATTTGAAAGAGCAATACGTATTTCAACGAAACTACTACATAGCTACATTCTGAGCTTCATGGTTAAGCTACAGATAATCATTGAGGCTTTTATTTTGTAATGATGGAATTGGGTGAGGGGGGGTTGGGAGACTGAATGTTTGTTATTCAAACTAAGAAGTTTTTAAATAATAGGCCTCATCACAAACATTACAGTAAGAATTCCCTCCATGGATCTTTTATTTTGGTAATTATTGGACTGGGTGGTGTGGGGGGGGGGTGTAGATAGAGAGAGGGGGAGTGAGAGGGTGAGGAAGGGAGGGGTGGTGAGGAAGAGATAGAGGGAGAGAGAGAAGAGGAGAAATAGACAGACTGAGTGAGTGATTAACAGTGAGGTCAGGGTGGAGGGGGGAGGGGGGGGCGAGTGTCTATCATATTGGTCTGTTGACAGAAAGCATAGCTGCGTCATGTGACTCTACTAATGAGGTAATAGGAGCAGCTGTGAGTCACAGACAGATCTTGCAGCATACTGCAGCGTGTGTGCGAGTATCCACGGCAACGGCGCACCTATTGGATTGGGTGGGGTGGGGGGGTGTAGATAGAGGGGGAGGGAGGGAGGGTGAGAGGGGTGAGGAAGGGAGGGGTGGTGAGGAAGAGATTGAAAGGGAGAGAGGAGGAGAAATAGACAGACAGACTGACTGAGTGAGTGATTAAAAGTGAGAAGAGGTCAGGGTGGAGGGGGGGGCGAATGTTCTTATCATGTTAGTCTGTTGACAGAAAGCATAGCTGCGTCATGTGACTCCACCAATCAGGTCATAGGAGCAGCTGTGAGTCACAGACAGAGATACTGCAGCCTGTGTGTGCGAGTAACCACGGAAACGGCGCACCTGGGCTCATTAACAAGCTGCTGCAAAGAAGATTGAATATATTTTCCGACACAGGTGTATCTCTCGCTAGTTTCCATCTCAGGTCCAAGCACTTTAAATAAAAGCATTAAACACAATTTTTTTTTACAGTAGAAGTCATTATGTTCCCATGTTTAATTCATTTGTTTGGTGGCTTTGGGGCAGTGGTTACAGCTGTGGACATAACAGTGAGATATGATTGTATATACATTTTTTTATTGCTTTGTCACCCAGCCTGCAGGCACGGAGCAACATTAGCATTCATTTGGAGTCAGTTTACAAGATCAATATTTGCTCTTATTTGAGCTCCTTTTTGAAACAGAGGAACCCATATATTTTTATTTACATTATTTACATTTAATACTGATTATAGTAGGAAATATACAAATCACCTTAACTACAGACATTTAAAACTACTTTAGGGTGAAACTTTCCTTTAAATGTTTCCCCCAAACCAGCTCTGCCCAGACTAGAAAGTCACTTCACACCAAAGCGTGACTAGAAAGTCGTCCTCAGGGTGATACATATCACAGATCACGTCATGTTCCACGAGACATTCACACGCCGTTATGGAAATCAAAGAAGTGAGTGTCACAGGATATGTCCGATCACCTAGACCAGTTTCCTGTTCTGACAGGACACCACCGCCAAAAAAAGGAGGGAAATCCAACACGCACCTGCAAATAACACTAACTCAGACGTGTCTAGAGGAGCCCGTGACATCGTGCTGTGTGTGCGTCAGTTTGCATGTGTGTGTTGGGCTTGTGTGTCAGAGGCCAGCTGTATGCTCGCTGAGCCAATGCAGAGCTGTGAGGTTACGTGCTTTTTACGGGTACTGTGTTGAGGACTGTCGATTAATATCAATTAATGATATAGCCACGGATTGATCCAAATCTCCTTATGATTAATGTACCGGCACACAGAGGAAGCGAGTTTAGTTTAGCAGATGATTTGTTGGCTACAAGCAGTATTTTCCTGAAGTGTTGTCATCACTATGCTGTTACCAGGCAGCATGTGAAGACCTGGCAATGGCTTAAAAATTATGTTATGCCAGAAATCCATCTCGATCTGATATGAATTATCACCCCAAATAATGGTTTTGCTTTGTACAAATTAAACAGAAGATTAATCAGTAGAGCAGAGGTCTTCAACGCGGGGTCCGTGGAGGTACTGCAGGGGGGTCGCGAAATTTTTGGTTGATAAGACAATGTCTTCAGAATCAGAATTGTATTTGTGGTCTTCTTTATTGTTATACATTAACAGAAATCCAACATATTGTAGCGAACGGATAAATTAATGGAGAAGACATTATCTTTCAGTCCACAGCAGCTCTCAAGCTGGGCACCGGTTCATTCACAGCACCTTTCATGCTGATACGACAGCAGAGGCACTAGCTAATCAGATCACGTTCATGGTCACGTAAAAGCGAAAAGCTCAAAAATAAAAGATGGCAGACGAAACTCTGTAGAATAGGGGGTCCCTGCTCCATCTCGCCATCAGTTTGGGGGTCCTTGGCCTGAAAAACGTTGAAGACCCCTGATGTAGAGAATATGGTCCGTTTAATAACCTCAGAAGCATGTTTTAATAATGAGGCATTTATTGACGAAGCTGAGACTATGAAAACAAGGCTGTTTAGACAGAGGCTACACTCAACATTGTGCGAAAGAAATGAAAGAAATCTGAGATCGGGCAAGAGTATTACCGTTAAGGGGTTTATCAAATGCAGCACAGAAAATGTTTCCTATTAGTAAAATGCCCATGTGAAAAGATGCATATGGGTAAAACAACACATGAGCTGAAACAAAGGATTATTGAGCACAAGAGCTCCATCAGGCCGTGAGATCTTGACCATCTCTTCAATTCGATTTCAGGGTATCAGACATATTGACCTCCCGAGAGGGCGGATATGGATTGAAAGATATGCCAAAGGTGGCTTTTGGGGATTTGGCTTCAGCAATGGGCCTCAACAAGGATTCTGATGCTAAAATTCAGATAGGTGATGTAATCAAAGTTATTTAATGTAGAATTTGGGGATCTATGTTTTGTGGCGGCCCCCGACCTGATACCCCTTTGTAGCCCCTTGTTCTATACTAGTGCAGGTCCTGCTTTGAGATTTGTATTTTCTTGTAGATATTTGATTAATGATGACTTAAAGGTGTACACACATGTACTGCATACAGTGGTTACAACTACCATTCCAGCTGAACCATGTATGCCTTTACACCAAAAGCTAATAAGAGATTCTCTCCATAGAATTACGTGTGTGTGTGTGTGTGTAACTATTCTACCAGCTGATGGAAGATTAAAAGTTCATAAAAGGAGGAACTGTTATTTGCTTTGTGAGTGACATCACTAAAAAAAATCAGATCTTGATAAAGGCCCCTTGACAAGGGGTCACCAACGTTACCATAAAATGGAATAATAAGCTAAATTGCTTCCTCTTGGTGGAAAGAGAGTGAGAAAATTGATAGAGGGATGTGGGTGTTCCATCTGGCAGACAGTGGCTTTGTTAAAGAAACCCCTCCCTTTGATTGAATGGTGGCTTATCTGTCACAGTAGGCTCACAGCGGCTATCTTGAGGTTTAGAGGTCCTGTAGTGTCACAATGAGAAATGCGATGAAAAACTGTCACTAAATGGAACGTCCTGTATAAACTTAGAACGTCTTCCTCTGAGTGTTAACCATTTGCATTAAACCTGTAATAACACAGAAAGAAGTGAATAAAATATAAATATCTTTAAGTTAATGTGGCTGATGTTAAGACAGGACCATGTCGATGGGTAAAACACATCAGACACTGTACACCTGCACATGTGTATGTCCTCTGTGACTATATGGCAGGTATCCTGAAATCTGTCAAAATACTCAATGGAGACAAAGAGCTGCGTTGACATAATATTGTCTTTCAAGTTGATGAAGCTAGGGGCGTCGTTAGCATAGCATTGGCTATTAACACATTCAACTGAACAACAACTTAGGCATTCATGTTTGTAGCCACTTGGCAATAATACTGTAGTCCAACAGTCTCTCTCCTTCCAGCGCCGTTTGGTTTTCCATCAACTCCTTAAGAACATATTTGTCTTTCCAATGGCTAAATGCTCCACTGGGCTGAGCAGCAATATAGCTAGTCGCTGGAGTTTGACACTGGGCAGGTGACGTACAGTCACGTGACCCAAAGCCATAAAGTGTTGGATAACCACAACCGGTTCATTAAGACCATACATCTCTTTTCTCGCGTGGTCATGTAATGTACCCATTTTAAAACAATATAGATTCAAGCTGCTTTCCAGTCCATTTCCCCTGCTAATTATTATTACCTTGTAAACTATACCGTGCTTTGTAAAGCCTTGGCCACAAACATCCACATTCCACACGCTTCACGTGATGTTTTTTTTCTCTCACATCTCATTCTATTCACCGGTCCAGTGCACCTCCGAACACCACACATCTCTCCAGCTGCTGGTGCCTCGCTGCATGCCAAGTGGTCAGAGTGTGCGACGGAATATCAACATTCTGTAATGTACAGTACGCACTCATACTTTAAAACTCTGAGGTTATTCGGGCAGACTCTTTCTGACTGTGCCACTAACGCACTAACAGGCACAGAATGGATAAACAAGCTGACATACATGTTTGAAAAAATGTTTTGCTGTGCCTTTAAAAGGAAGAGGTACAATGAAGTAAAGTGCAGTGCTCATGATGCCAGGCTTCTGTTGGTGATTCATCAATACAGTCACAGTCTCCCCGAGTTTCTCTCTGTGCCTGTCCGTCTCTCTTTCTCTCCCTCACTCCATAACTCAGTTTTATTCACATCACTCTGCATAATGCACGATAGCACACAGGTCCCCCAAGGCCTTTCATTACGTAAACCTGTTGCAAGAGGAGCCACAGCAGCATTTTCACAACATCCATCAAAACGGGCAAGGGCGTTAGGAGTGGTTTGTGATGTATCGCTGTTTGAGCAGCAATGAGGTCCAAAGACAATTACACTCGTTTTCTGAGCAGTAAGTATATCTAAAGACTTAAAAAGCTGATGGGACAACTACAGGCGAGGCATTGTGTGCGTCAGTAATCAGAAAATGCATGCCAGAGTGAAAGACCTCCATTGTCTGTGTGTGTGTGGGGGGGATAAAACTCACCTCTGCAGGGCATTATTGTGAAAACCAACAGGGAGAGCCCCTTTCACTGAGAGGGCATTAAGCCCGGAGATATCTGGGCCTGGGTGTTTTTGTGCATTAACAAAACAGCCACATACAGTTGCAGCAGGATATAATAAAATAACCTTTGCAGTGTAACACTGCACGGAAGATGGAGGAGGCGAGCTGGCCTTAAGAGGACCACTCTCTCCCACCCTCATATACTGAGTCAGCCATCCTCTGCTTGCAGCTCACTCTTAGAAGATGGAACTATACCTTCTGAACTCATTCTTAGAAGGACGCACTATACAGAAATGGGTTTAAGTTCACGTTCATCCGAGATTGAGAGATTTCCATATCAGAGATGTGGCAGCAAACTAATTCTAAGGGGGGGTATTTTTCTCTTGGATCATTATCACCTACGTGTGTTACATTTATATGTGGCTGTTTGGAAGGAAGAACCCTTTACATGTTATACGGATGTAAATACAAACTGTGAGAGACAATCGCATCAAACGGTGTGGCAACGGGGCGGAAAGGGAATCCTGGACCTACAGTGTTCACAACTCACCGCTTGCATTCTTTCCACATATCAGGTGTTGCCAGACCTGCACAGACCCCCATATCTCCGCGTCGGCGTTGACAGCGTGCTCTAGGGTCTCCACGGTGAACTTTGGGATTCCGTTATCCCGCTCCAGCAGCGCGCTGCGCAGTGCACGCGCGTACACCTCGCGGAAGAGGCTCTCCATGCACGCGGCCAGATAGAGGGCCGCGTGCTCGTGGATCCTGACCGCGACCCTGCTGTCGACCATCCACCTGAAGAACTTCCCCACGTTGAAGGTGACTCCGCAGCGCGCCGACTTGCCGCGGCTGAACTTGTCCTCCTCCGTGCTCATGTTGTACAGGGACAAGGCACTCAGGGCCGCGCCGACGCAGCTCATTGACACGCTCCACGACAGCACGATCTTTGTGGCACTTTGGACCTCATATTTGGTGCACTTGGCGTAGCGCAAACTCAGGCGCTGCGACTCCTTCGCCACCCTCACCAAGACCCGGCTGACCAGCACCGAGAGCCGGAGCAGGACGTCCTGCGGGGGAGGCGGCAGGGTCATCTCCTCGTCCCGGCACAGCGCGCTCGCCACTTCCCCGAGGCTCCACGGCACATCCTCAAGCTCGGATAGTTTAGCGCACCGCCCGGTGCTCTCCAGGATCTCGGCGTCTTCGACCAGGACAGTGTTAACGGTGTCCAGGCTGTTGTGTCGACTGTGCATGGATCCGGTTAAATGCCAGTGATTCCCCCCATGCCTCCGAGCAGCACAGCGACGCACTGGAAGACCTGAAGGGAGTCGGCGGTTCCACCATAACCCGAGTCGAGCGTCAAATCCTCCAGGGTCCTCGCCGCTGACTTGCTACTCCCTCGCCATAACTGCACTTCATACTGCAAAAGAGGGCTGGGGGAAGTGGAGGTCAATGCTGTGGAGGAGTTTGGACACGTGTGCGTCTTGCACGAGCTCCTCTAACCAATACAATTGCGTGTGTGTGTGTGTGTGTGTGTGTGTGTGTGTGTGTGTGTGTGTGTGTGTGTGTGTGTGTGTGTGTGTGTGCGCGTGTGTGTGTGTGTGGTGGTTTAAAAAAAAGTAAAAGTCCACCCAAGGCTTTACGTATAAAGTTGAGGAGTAGTAGCTCACTACAGCACATCGACCGTCGCAAGGAGCTGTACGCCGTGCCTGACAGATGGGGGCGGGGCAATGGAGACCCGAGAACAGCTCTCAGCCAATGGGCTCTCGGGATGACGGAGCAAAGGGTTTTAATTGGATCGCTTCAGAGGATCCAAAAAGTCGGTGATGTAGCACATCGTCTTATTAATATATTTGTCTTAAACGATGTAAACACTGAGCTTAATGCTGATGCTACTGGCTTCAGGGGTGTTTCTTAGGACTTCGGAAGTGCAGAAATCTTATGTCAGAGTAGAATTCATACGATAGAAACTGCGGTAAATAATACATCACATAATACACAGTAGAAGTAGCTGCTGTTATACGATCATGTTTAAGGGACAAGGCCTCCATAGGGATCAGGGTCTCCAAATGTTTTCTGAGGTTCCATGTCTGATCGTAACACGACTCAATACCAGTAATAATAGATTGCATGCATAATATATCCTTCTCGAATGCTCTGGAAGAAAACTCATTGAAAAGATCTGAAATAATTTCAAGGTCATTCGCTGGGATGGACTAATTTTGTTTTTTCCAAGGAAAACCCATGGATTTGGGAAAATCTGCAGGAAGCTGAAAGAATGGTGAATGCAAATGCCAGAGTAATTCAAAAGCTAAAAGGGGTAGCGATGTAGTTGGTTTAAATGTATTGCACAGCAAAAAACTGTAGTCATACTGTAATTCTGTGAACAGCAATGCTACCAAATAACTGTGAATTGACTGGGAGGTGGAAAAATCTCAAAATTTATAGCGCGTGTGCTGGTATCCACGGTAACGGAGCACCTGCTCAAAGGGCAGAGACAGGACAGCGAGTTACACAGAATCCAGACCTCAAACAAGTGTCCTCTAGCGCAAAACTATAACAGCTATCTAAAAAATAAGGGTGGTGAGGAAGAGATAGAGAGGGAGAGGGGAGAAGAATTAGACAGACATACTGACTGACTGAGTGATTAACAGTGAGAAAAGGTCAGGGTGGAGGGGGAAGGGGGGGCGAGTGTCTTTATCATCATGGTCTGTTGACAGAAAGCATAGCTCGTCATGTGGCTCCACTAATCAGGTCATAGGAGCTGCTGTGAGTCACAGACAGAATACTGCAGCATGTGGCGAGTAACCACGACAACGGCACACCTGGGGTCATTGCGAGCTGCTGCAAGGCGCAGACAGGACAGCCAGTTACAGAATCCACACCTCAAACAAGTGTTCACCGAGCGCAAAACTATAACAGCCATCTAAAAATCGACGTTTTTACCAGACCAAGACTCTGCGAGCATGGATCGTTTTTATGTCTGTCCCATTAATAAATACGGCTCCTGACGCGGTTACAAAACGTGTACCTTCTGGATTTTTTGGGACTATCTAAACCAGATTTGTATTGGAGCCTATGGGACTTTTAGCAGAGGTTGTGTGACTGTTGGTCTCCGTTGGCCAAAACTAAAGAACTCTGGGATTCTATGAACACATTAATCCAATCAGCACAACCATGCCCTCATTAATCTGAAGAAATGAAGCATCAAAAGTGTATACTTTGGCTGTAAGGACAGAAGATCCATATCTTTTTAACCAGATTCTGACCTGCCTCCACCTCTTAAGATCTCGAGGGGTCTCACTCTAGCAGGCATAATACACTCATGTAAAGTCAGAAACAGACCGAAGAACTAGTAAAACATAATCAGTGATTATAAAATGGTTTGAGACCTGTGTCAACATTTGAAAGTTAAATGGTGTCTGTAGCTGAAAAGATTGGCGGAACTGAAAAGTCTGAAAGTTGAAGATGTTTAAGAAAGTTTGCAAAAAAATCTCCATTTTGGAAAAACCATATTAAAATATTAATGATTATTGATTTATATAAATTCAAGCTTAGAGGTAGAAAGCTAAAAAGCCATAGCCCGGAAGCCGGAAAGAAGCTGAACATTTTAATATTTGAAACGGTTTTAATAATGAAAAGTGTGAAAAGAGTTGAAAAGGTGCCACGGAAGAAATAGAATAATAAGTCGGAAATAAAGATTCGAAGAACAATACTTGGAATGCTTAATGCAT
>BMAF01001209.1:0-14707 GCA_014132575.2 Gasterosteus nipponicus
GATATCCGGTGACGAAGCACCGTATGGGACACTTTGAAGGAAGGCCCGGTCTCCTGGAAGAAAAAGACTCTAATTATCTGACTTAAAATACGGAGTTAAAGTTTCCAGTCGGGACGATGTGGAGGGCAAAAAAACCCGGACTTTTTTGGCTCCGCCAGAAACTAAGTAAAAGTCGGAATATGTGAAGGAAAGCCCCAAAAATGCCTGGAGAAATTGAGCGGCCCGGAAAAAAAAAGTTCCAGCTCACATCACTGGGCCACCAGGTCGCAGATTTCAGAAACCCGGTTTTCGGAAACACGGGCCTCCAGGGCTGAGGCCCGGGCTTCGTGGGGAGCGTTCCCAGCCGGGACTAAGCATCTTCGGACCACTTTGGGCGGAAAAGCGGGTCCGGGAACCGGGATACGGGGCGGGTTACGCGGCGTGACCAGCCCGAGTGCAGTGCACTATTCCCGGACACTCTTCTGCTGACAACCTCCCTGATTACCTGAAAAACACGTCGGCACACGGGGAGCGGTAGTTCACGGCAGACATCCGATGATGAATGACTATTCTCGGACACTCATGCTGGAATGGTGGGTGTCCTGGATGGATGAATACACAGTTCCAGAGAGCGGGAGACCGCGGACCATGTCCCAGTACGGCACACTATTCTCGGACAGTGATGGCAGAGCAGTGGGTGCACCTGATGGATGAATAAACACTTCCAGAGGGCGGATGATCCCGGACCAAGTCCCAGAACGGCACACTATTCTCGGACAGTGATGGCAGAACAGCAGGTGCACTGATGAGATGAATAAAGTCCAGAACACTATTTCCAGTGAGAGAGTGGGTGCACTGGAGAATAAACAGTTCCAGAGAGCGTTGATCCCGACCAAGTCCCAGAACGGCACACTATTCTCGGACAGTGATGGCAGAGCAGTGGGTGCACCTGATGGATGAATAAACACTTCCAGAGGGCGGATGATCCCGACCAAGATATCCCATGACGGCACACTATTCTCGGACGCTGATGGCAGAACAGCAGGTGCACTGGATGAAGGAAATAAACAGAACATAGTTCCAGAGAGCGGCAGATCCCGGCAGTTATCCGAAGATGAAGCACTATTGTCGGACACTGATGGCAGAACAGTGTGTGCGCTGGATGGAGGAAATAAACAGTTCCATAGAGCGGCAGATCCCGACTGATATCCCATGATGAAGCGCTATTGTCGGACAGTGATGGCAGAGCAGCAGGTGCAGTGGATGGATGAATACACAGTTCCATAGAGCGTGAGATCCCGGCAGTTATCCGATGAAGAAGCGCCATTGTCGGACACTGATGGCAGAACAGTGTGTGCGCTGGATGGATGAAATAAACAGTTCCAGAGAGCGGTGGTTCACGGCAGATATCCGTTGATGAAGCACTATTCTCGGACGCTGATGGCAGAACAGCAGGTGCGCTGGATGGATGAATAAACAGTTCCAGAGAGCGGCAGATCCCGGCAGATATCCGATGATGAAGCGCTATTGTCGGACACTGATGGCAGAGCAGTGGGTGCAGTGGATGGATGAAATAAACAGAACATAGTTCCAGAGAGCGGCATTTCACGGCAGACATCCGATGAAGAAGTGCTATTGTCGGACACTGATGGCAGAACAGCAGGTGCAGTGGATGGATGAAATAAACAGTTCCAGAGAGCGGCAGATTTCCGGCAGATATCCCAGTGATGAAGCACTATTGTCGGACACTGATGGCAGAACAGTGTGTGCGCTGGATGGATGAAATAAACAGAACATAGTTCCAGAGAGCGGCATTTCACGGCAGACATCCGATGAAGAAGTGCTATTGTCGGACACTGATGGCAGAACAGTGTGTGCGCTGGATGGATGAAATAAACAGTTCCAGAGAGCGGATATCCGGAAGATATCCGATGAGGAAGCACTATTCTCGGACAGTGATGGCAGAGCAGCAGGTGCAGTGGATGGATGAAATAAACAGTTCCAGAGAGCGGCATTTCACGGCAGACATCCGATGATGGCACACTATTCTCGGACACTCATGCTGGAATGGTGAGTGTCCTGGATGGATGAATACACAGTTCCAGAGAGCGGGAGACCCCGGACCATGTCCCAGAACGGCACACTATTCTCGGACGCTGATGGCAGAACAGCAGGTGCACTGGATGATGGAAATAAAAGAACATAGTTCCAGAGAGCGGTATTTCACGGCAGACATCCGATGATGAATGACTATTCTCGGACACTCATGCTGGAATGGTGGTCCTGGATGGATGAATACACAGTTCCAGAGAGCGGATGATCCCGGACCATGTCCCAGTCCTATTCTCGGACGCTGATGGCAGCACACTATTCTCAGACGCTGATGGCAGAACAGCAGGTGCACTGGATGAATGAAATGGGTGCACATGGATGGACAGAACATAGTTCCAGAGAGCGGAGATCCCGGACCATGTCCCAGACGGATGAACACTATTCTCGGACACTGATGGCAGAACAGCAGGTGCACTGGATGGATGAAATAGAACATAGTTCCAGAGAGCGGCAGATCCCAGGCAGTTATCCCATGATGAAGCACTATTGTCGGACACTGATGGCAGAACAGCAGGTGCGCTGGATGGATGAAATAAACAGTTCCAGAGAGCGGCAGATCCCGACTGGATATCCCATGATGATAAACTATTCTCGGACACATGCTGACAGCAGGTGTCCTGGATGGATGAATACACAGTTCCAGAGAGCGTGAGATCCCAGACCATGTCCCAGAACGGCACACTATTCTCGGACACTGATGGCAGAACAGCAGGTGCACTGGATGGATGAAATAAACAGTTCCAGAGAGCGGCAGATCCCGACTGATATCCCATGATGAACACTATTCTCGGACACTGATGGCAGAGCAGCAGGTGCACTGGATGGATGAATACACAGTTCCAGAGAGCGGGAGATCCCGGACCAAGTCCCAGAATGGCACACTATTCTCGGACACTGATGGCAGAACAGCAGGTGCACTGGATGGATGAATAAACAGTTCCAGAGAGCGTGAGATCCCAGACCATGTCCCAGAACGGCACACTATTCTCGGACGCTGATGGCAGAACAGCAGGTGCACTGGATGGATGAATAAAGAGTTCCAGAGAGCGTGCAGATCCCAGACCAAGTCCCAGAACGGCACACTATTGTCGGACAGTGATGGCAGAACAGCAGGTGCACTGGATGGATGAATACACAGTTCCAGAGAGCGTGATATCCCAGACCAAGTCCCAGAACGGCACACTATTCCTCGGACAGTGATGGCAGAACAGCAGGTGTACCTGATGGATGAATACAGAGTTCCAGAGAGCGTGAGATCCCAGACCAAGTCCCAGAACGGCACACTATTCTCGGATGCTGATGGCAGAACAGCAGGTGCACTGGATGGATGAATAAACAGTTCCAGAGAGCGTGATATCCCAGACCATGTCCCAGAACGGCACACTATTGTCGGACAGTGATGGCAGAACAGCAGGTGCACTGATGGATGAATAAACAGTTCCAGAGAGCGTGATGATCCCAGACCATGTCCCAGAACGGCACACTATTGTCGGACAGTGATGGCAGAACAGCAGGTGTACATGATGGATGAATACAGAGTTCCAGAGAGCGTGATATCCCAGACCAAGTCCCAGAACGGCACACTATTCTCGGATGCTGATGGCAGAACAGCAGGTGCACTGGATGGATGAATAAAGAGTTCCAGAGAGCGGCAGAGACCAGACCAAGTCCAGAATGACACACTATTCCCGGACAGTGATGGCAGACCAGCAGGTGTACTGGATGGATGAATACAGAGTTCCAGAGAGCGTGATATCCCAGACCAAGTCCCAGAACGGCACACTATTCCCGGACAGTGATGGCAGAGCAGTGGGTGCACCTGATGGATGAAATAAACAGTTCCAGAGAGCGGAAGATCCAGGCAGACATCCGATGACGAAGGACCATTTGGGACACTTTGAAGGAAGGCCCGGTCTCCTGGAAGAAAAAGACTCTAATTATCTGACTTAAAATACGGAGTTAAAGTTTCCAGTCGGGACGATGTGGAGGGCAAAAACCCGGACTTTTTGGCTCCGCCAGAAACTAAGTAAAAGTCGGAATATGTGAAGGAAAGCCCCAAAAATGCCTGGAGAAATTTGAGAGGCCGGAAAAAAGTTCCAGCTCACATCACTGGGCCACCAGGTCGCAGATTTCAGAAACCCGGTTTTCGGAAACACGGGCCTCCAGGGCTGAGGCCCGGGCTTCGTGGGGAGCGTTCCCCAGCCGGGACTAAGCATCTTCGACCACTTTGGGCGGAAAGCGGGTCCGGGAACCGGGATACGGGCGGGTTACGCGGCGTGACCAGCCCGAGTGCAGTGCACTATTCCCGGACACTCTTCTGCTGACAACCTCCCTGATTACCTGAAAAACACGTCGGCACACGGGGAGCGGTAGTTCACGGCAGACGTCCGATGATGAATGACTATTCTCGGACACTCATGCTGGAATGGTGGGTGTCCTGGATGGATGAATACACAGTTCCAGAGAGCGGATGATCCCAGACCAAGTCCCAGAACGGCACACTATTCTCGGACAGTGATGGCAGAACAGCAGGTGCACATGATGGATGAATAAACAGTTCCAGAGAGCGGCAGATCCCAGACCAAGTCCCAGAATGGCACACTATTCTCGGACACTGATGGCAGAACAGCAGGTGCACATGGATGGATGAATAAACAGTTCCAGAGAGCGGATGATCCCAGACCAAGTCCCAGAACGGCACACTATTCTCGGACATGTGATGGCAGAACAGCAGGTGCACCTGGATGGATGAATAAACAGTTCCAGAGAGCGGATGATCCCGACCATGTCCCAGAACGGCACACTATTCTCGGACAGTGATGGCAGAACAGCAGGTGTGATGGATGATGGATGAATAAAGAGTTCCAGAGAGCGGCAGAACCCAGACCATGTCCCAGAACGGCACACTATTCTCGGACACTGATGGCAGACAGCAGGTGTACCTGGATGGATGAATAAACAGTTCCAGAGAGCGGCAGATCCCAGACCATGTCCCAGAACGGCACACTATTCTCGGATGCTGATGGCAGAACAGCAGGTGCACCTGATGGATGAATAAACAGTTCCAGAGAGCGGCAGATCCCAGACCAAGTCCCAGAACGGCACACTATTCTCGGATGCTGATGGCAGAACAGCAGGTGCACTGGATGGATGAAATAAACAGAACATAGTTCCAGAGAGCGGCAGATCCAGACCAGTTATCCAGAAGATGAAGCACTATTGTCGGACACTGATGGCAGAACAGCAGGTGCGCTGGATGGATGAAATAAACAGTTCCAGAGAGCGGCAGCTGACGGCAGACATGTCCCATGAATGAACACTATTCTCGGATGCTGATGGCAGAACAGCAGGTGCACCTGGATGGATGAATAAACAGTTCCAGAGAGCGGTGATATCCCAGACCAAGTCCCAGAACGGCACACTATTCTCGGACACTGATGGCAGAACAGCAGGTGTCCTGGATGGATGAAATAAACAGTTCCAGAGAGCGGCAGATCCCAGACCAAGTCCCAGAATGAACACTATTGTCGGACACTGATGGCAGAACAGCAGGTGCACCTGGATGGATGAATACACAGTTCCAGAGAGCGGAGATCCCGGACCAGATATCCCATGAACGGCACACTATTCTCGGACACTGATGGCAGAGAACAGCAGGTGCACTGGATGGATGAAATAAACAGTTCCAGAGAGCGCAGATCCACGACAGATATCCCATGAATGAACACTATTGTCGGACACTGATGGCAGAACAGCAGGTGCACCTGGATGGATGAAATAAACAGTTCCAGAGAGCGGCAGATCCCGGACAGATATCCCATGACGGAACACTATTCTCGGACAGTGATGGCAGAGCAGCAGGTGCAGTGGATGGATGAAATACACAGTTCCAGAGAGCGGCATTTCACGGCAGACATCCGATGATGAATGACTATTCTCGGACACTCATGCTGGAATGGTGGGTGTCCTGGATGGATGAATACACAGTTCCAGAGAGCGGGAGTTCCCGGACCATGTCCCAGAATGGCACACTATTCTCGGATGCTGATGGCAGAACAGCAGGTGCACTGGATGGATGAATAAACAGTTCCAGAGAGCGTGATTTCACGGCAGACATCCGATGATGAACACTGGGGGACACTTCTCGGACACTCATGATGGCATGGCAGCAGGTCCTGGATGGATGAATACACAGTTCCAGAGAGCGGGATGATCCCGACCATGTCCCAGAACGGCACACTATTCTCGGACAGTGATGGCAGAACAGCAGGTGTACCTGATGGATGAATAAACAGTTCCAGAGAGCGGCAGATCCCAGACCAAGTCCCAGAATGGCACACTATTCTCGGACAGCTGATGGCAGAGCAGCAGGTGTACTGGATGGATGAAATAAACAGTTCCAGAGAGCGGCAGAACCCAGACCATGTCCCAGAATGGCACACTATTCTCGGACACTGATGGCAGAGCAGTGGGTGCACCTGGATGGATGAATACACAGTTCCAGAGAGCGGATGATCCCAGACCAAGTCCCAGAACGGCACACTATTCTCGGACAGTGATGGCAGAGCAGCGGGTGCACCTGATGGATGAATACAGAGTTCCAGAGAGCGTGATATCCCAGACCATGTCCCAGAACGGCACACTATTCTCGGATGCTGATGGCAGAACAGCAGGTGTGATGGATGGAGGATATAAACAGTTCCAGAGAGCGGATGATCCCGGACCATGTCCCAGAACGGCACACTATTCTCGGATGCTGATGGCAGAACAGCAGTGCACCTGGATGGATGAATAAACAGTTCCAGAGAGCGGATGATCCCGGACCATGTCCCAGAACGGCACACTATTCCCGGACAGTGATGGCAGAACAGCAGGTGTACTGGATGGATGAATACAGAGTTCCAGAGAGCGGCAGATCCCAGACCAAGTCCCAGAACGGCACACTATTCTCGGACAGTGATGGCAGAACAGCAGGTGTATATGGATGGATGAATAAACAGTTCCAGAGAGCGGCAGATATCCCAGACCATGTCCCAGAACGGCACACTATTCTCGGACACTGATGGCAGAGCAGCAGGTGTACCTGGATGGATGAATAAACAGTTCCAGAGAGCGGCATGATCCCAGACCAAGTCCCAGAACGGCACACTATTCTCGGACGCTGATGGCAGAACAGCAGGTGCACTGGATGGATGAATACATAGTTCCAGAGAGCGGCAGATCCCAGACCAAGTCCCAGAATGGCACACTATTCTCGGATGCTGATGGCAGAACAGCAGGGTGCACTGGATGGATGAATAAACAGTTCCAGAGAGCGGCAGATCCCAGACCATGTCCCAGAACGGCACACTATTCTCGGATGCTGATGGCAGAACAGCAGGTGCACTGGATGGATGAATAAACAGTTCCAGAGAGCGGCAGATCCCAGACCAAGTCCCAGAATGGCACACTATTCTCGGACAGTGATGGCAGAACAGCAGGTGTACTGGATGGATGAATAAAGAGTTCCAGAGAGCGGCAGAGATCCCCAGACCAAGTCCCAGAACGGCACACTATTCTCGGACAGTGATGGCAGAACAGCAGGTGCACCTGGATGGATGAATAAACAGTTCCAGAGAGCGGCAGATCCCAGACCATCCCAGAACGGCACACTATTCTCGGACACTGATGGCAGAACAGCAGGTGCACTGGATGGATGAATACAGAGTTCCAGAGAGCGTGCAGATCCCAGACCATGTCCCAGAACGGCACACTATTCTCGGACAGCTGATGGCAGAGCAGCAGGTGCACCTGATGGATGAATAAACAGTTCCAGAGAGCGGAGATCCCAGACCAAGTCCCAGAACGGCACACTATTCTCGGATGCTGATGGCAGAACAGCAGGTGTACTGGATGGATGAATAAAGAGTTCCAGAGAGCGGCAGATCCCAGACCATGTCCCAGAACGGCACACTATTCTCGGACATGCTGATGGCAGAACAGCAGGTGCACTGGATGGATGAATACAGAGTTCCAGAGAGCGGCAGAACCCAGACAATGTCCCAGAACGGCACACTATTCTCGGACAGTGATGGCAGAACAGCAGGTGCACTGGATGGATGAATAAACAGTTCCAGAGAGCGTGAGATCCCAGACCATGTCCCAGAACGGCACACTATTCTCGGACGCTGATGGCAGAGCAGCCGGTGTACCTGATGGATGAAATAAACAGTTCCAGAGAGCGTGATATCCCAGACCAAGTCCCAGAACGGCACACTATTCCCGGACAGTGATGGCAGAACAGCAGGTGTGATGGGATGGATGAATACAGAGTTCCAGAGAGCGTGATATCCCAGACCAAGTCCCAGAACGGCACACTATTCTCGGACAGTGATGGCAGAACAGCAGGTGCACTGGATGGATGAATACAGAGTTCCAGAGAGCGTGATATCCCAGACCAAGTCCCAGAACGGCACACTATTCTCGGATGCTGATGGCAGAACAGCAGGTGCACTGGATGGATGAATACAGAGTTCCAGAGAGCGGCAGAGACCAGACCAAGTCCCAGAATGACACACTATTCCCGGACAGTGATGGCAGACCAGCAGGTGTACATGATGGATGAATACAGAGTTCCAGAGAGCGTGATATCCCAGACCAAGTCCCAGAACGGCACACTATTCCCGGACAGTGATGGCAGAGCAGCAGGTGCACCTGATGGATGAAATAAACAGTTCCAGAGAGCGTTAGTTCCAGGCAGACATCCGATGACGAAGGACCATTTGGGACACTTTGAAGGAAGGCCCGGTCTCCTGGAAGAAAAAGACTCTAATTATCTGACTTAAAATACGGAGTTAAAGTTTCCAGTCGGGACGATGTGGAGGCAAAAAACCCGGACTTTTTGGCCCGCCAGAAACTAAGTAAAAGTCGGAATATGTGAAGGAAAGCCCCAAAATGCCTGGAGAAATTTGAGCGGCCCGAAAAAAAGTTCCAGCTCACATCACTGGGCCACCAGGTCGCAGATTTCAGAAACCCGGGTTTTGGAAACACGGGCCTCCAGGGCTGAGGCCCGGGCTTCGTGGGGAGCGTTCCCAGCCGGGACTAAGCATCTTCGACCACTTTGGGCGGAAAAGCGGGTCCGGGAACCGGATACGGGCGGGTTACGTGACCAGCGGCGTGACCAGCCCGAGTGCAGTGCACTATTCCCTCGACACTCTTCTGCTGACAACCTCCCTGATTACCTGAAAACACGTCGGCACAGGGAGCGGTAGTTCACGGCAGACGTCCGATGATGAATGACTATTCTCGGACACTCATGCTGGAATGGTGGGTGTCCTGGATGGATGAATACACAGTTCCAGAGAGCGGATGATCCCGGACCAAGTCCCAGTACGGCACACTATTCTCGGACAGTGATGGCAGAGCAGTGGGTGCACCTGATGGATGAATAAACACTTCCAGAGGGCGGATGATCCCGGACCAAGTCCCAGTACGGCACACTATTCTCGGACGCTGATGGCAGAACAGCAGGTGCACTGGATGAAGGAAATAAACAGAACATAGTTCCAGAGAGCGGCAGATCCCGGCAGTTATCCGAAGATGAAGCACTATTGTCGGACACTGATGGCAGAACAGTGTGTGCGCTGGATGGAGGAAATAAACAGTTCCATAGAGCGGCAGATCCCGGCTGATATCCCATGATGAAGCGCTATTGTCGGACAGTGATGGCAGAGCAGTGGGTGCAGTGGATGAAGGAAATAAACAGAACATAGTTCCAGAGAGCGGCATTTCACGGCAGACATCCGATGAAGAAGTGCTATTGTCGGACACTGATGGCAGAACAGTGTGTGCGCTGGATGGATGAAATAAACAGTTCCAGAGAGCGGGATATCTAGGAAGATATCCGATGAGGAAGCGCTATTGTCGGACAGTGATGGCAGAGCAGCAGGTGCAGTGGATGGATGAAATACACAGTTCCAGAGAGCGGCATTTCACGGCAGACATCCGATGATGAAGTGCTATTCTCGGACACTCATGCTGGAATGGTGAGTGTCCTGGATGGATGAATACACAGTTCCAGAGAGCGGGAGACCGCGGACCATGTCCCAGAATGACACACTATTCCCGGACAGTGATGGCAGACCAGCAGGTGCATGAGGGCCAGGCCAGGCCAGGCCAGGCCAGCCAGGCCAGGGCCAGGCCAGGCCAGGCCAGGCCAGGCCAGGCCAGGCCAGGCCAGGCCAGGCCAGGCCAGGCCAGGCCAGGCCAGGCCAGGCCAGGCCAGGCCAGGCCAGGCCAGGCCAGGCCAGGCCAGGCCAGGCCAGGCCAGGCCAGGCCAGGCCAGGCCAGGCCAGGCCAGGCCAGGCCAGGCCAGGCCAGGCCAGGCCAGGCCAGGCCAGGCCAGGCCAGGCCAGGCCAGGCCAGGCCAGGCCAGGCCAGGCCAGGCCAGGCCAGGCCAGGCCAGGCCAGGCCAGGCCAGGCCAGGCCAGGCCAGGCCAGGCCAGGCCAGGCCAGGCCAGGCCAGGCCAGGCCAGGCCAGGCCAGGCCAGGCCAGGCCAGGCCAGGCCAGGCCAGGCCAGGCCAGGCCAGGCCAGGCCAGGCCAGGCCAGGCCAGGCCAGGCCAGGCCAGGCCAGGCCAGGCCAGGCCAGGCCAGGCCAGGCCAGGCCAGGCCAGGCCAGGCCAGGCCAGGCCAGGCCAGGCCAGGCCAGGCCAGGCCAGGCCAGGCCAGGCCAGGCCAGGCCAGGCCAGGCCAGGCCAGGCCAGGCCAGGCCAGGCCAGGGCCAGGCCAGGCCAGGCCAGGCCAGGCCAGGCCAGGCCAGGCCAGGCCAGGCCAGGCCAGGCCAGGCCAGGCCAGGCCAGGCCAGGCCAGGCCAGGCCAGGCCAGGCCAGGCCAGGCCAGGCCAGGCCAGGCCAGGCCAGGCCAGGCCAGGCCAGGCCAGGCCAGGCCAGGCCAGGCCAGGCCAGGCCAGGCCAGGCCAGGCCAGGCCAGGCCAGGCCAGGCCCAGGCCAGGCCAGGCCAGGCCAGGCCAGGCCAGGCCAGGCCAGGCCAGGCCAGGCCAGGCCAGGCCAGGCCAGGCCAGGCCAGGCCAGGCCAGGCCAGGCCAGGCCAGGCCAGGCCAGGCCAGGCCAGGCCAGGCCAGGCCAGGCCAGGCCAGGCCAGGCCAGGCCAGGCCAGGCCAGGCCAGGCCAGGCCAGGCCAGGCCAGGCCAGGCCAGGCCAGGCCAGGCCAGGCCAGGCCAGGCCAGGCCAGGCCAGGCCAGGCCAGGCCAGGCCAGGCCAGGCCAGGCCAGGCCAGGCCAGGCCAGGCCAGGCCAGGCCAGGCCAGGCCAGGCCAGGCCAGGCCAGGCCAGGCCAGGCCAGGCCAGGCCAGGCCAGGCCAGGCCAGGCCAGGCCAGGCCAGGCCAGGCCAGGCCAGGCCAGGCCAGGCCAGGCCAGGCCAGGCCAGGGCCAGGCCAGGCCAGGCCAGGCCAGGCCAGGCCAGGCCAGGCCAGGGCCAGGCCAGGCCAGGCCAGGCCAGGCCAGGCCAGGCCAGGCCAGGCCAGGCCAGGCCAGGCCAGGCCAGGCCAGGCCAGGCCAGGCCAGGCCAGGCCAGGCCAGGCCAGGCCAGGCCAGGCCAGGCCAGGCCAGGCCAGGCCAGGCCAGGCCAGGCCAGGCCAGGCCAGGCCAGGCCAGGCCAGGCCAGGCCAGGCCAGGCCAGGCCAGGCCAGGCCAGGCCAGGCCAGCCAGGCCAGGCCAGGCCAGGCCAGGCCAGGCCAGGCCAGGCCAGGCCAGGCCAGGCCAGGCCAGGCCAGGCCAGGCCAGGCCAGGCCAGCCAGGCCAGGCCAGGCCAGGCCAGGCCAGGCCAGGCCAGGCCAGGCCAGGCCAGGCCAGGCCAGGCCAGGCCAGGCCAGGCCAGGCCAGGCCAGGCCAGGCCAGGCCAGGCCAGGCCAGGCCAGGCCAGGCCAGGCCAGGCCAGGCCAGGCCAGGCCAGGCCAGGCCAGGCCAGGCCAGGCCAGGCCAGGCCAGGCCAGGCCAGGCCAGGCCAGGCCAGGCCAGGCCAGGCCAGGCCAGGCCAGGCCAGGCCAGGCCAGGCCAGGCCAGGCCAGGCCAGGCCAGGCCCAGGCCAGGCCAGGCCAGGCCAGGCCAGGCCAGGCCAGGCCAGGCCAGGCCAGGCCAGGCCAGGCCAGGCCAGGCCAGGCCAGGCCAGGCCAGGCCAGGCCAGGCCAGGCCAGGCCAGGCCAGGCCAGGCCAGGCCAGGCCAGGCCAGGCCAGGCCAGGCCAGGCCAGGCCAGGCCAGGGCCAGGCCAGGCCAGGCCAGGCCAGGCCAGGCCAGGCCAGGCCAGGCCAGGCCAGGCCAGGCCAGGCCAGGCCAGGCCAGGCCAGGCCAGGCCAGGCCAGGCCAGGCCAGGCCAGGCCAGGCCAGGCCAGGCCAGGCCAGGCCAGGCCAGGCCAGGCCCAGGCCAGGCCAGGCCAGGCCAGGCCAGGCCAGGCCAGGCCAGGCCAGGCCAGGCCAGGCCAGGCCAGGCCAGGCCAGGCCAGGCCAGGCCAGGCCAGGCCAGGCCAGGCCAGGCCAGGCCAGGCCAGGCCAGGCCAGGCCAGGCCAGGCCAGGCCAGGCCAGGCCAGGCCAGGCCAGGCCAGGCCAGGCCAGGCCAGGCCAGGCCAGGCCAGGCCAGGCCAGGCCAGGCCAGGCCAGGCCAGGCCAGGCCAGGCCAGGCCAGGCCAGGCCAGGCCAGGCCAGGCCAGGCCAGGCCAGGCCAGGCCAGGCCAGGCCAGGCCAGGCCAGGCCAGGCCAGGCCAGGCCAGGCCAGGCCAGGCCAGGCCAGGCCAGGCCAGGCCAGGCCAGGCCAGGCCAGGCCAGGCCAGGCCAGGGCCAGGCCAGGCCAGGCCAGGCCAGGCCAGGCCAGGCCAGGCCAGGCCAGGCCAGGCCAGGCCAGGCCAGGCCAGGCCAGGCCAGGCCAGGCCAGGCCAGGCCAGGCCAGGCCAGGCCAGGCCAGGCCAGGCCAGGCCAGGGCCAGGCCAGGCCAGGCCAGGCCAGGCCAGGCCAGGGCCAGGCCAGGCCAGGCCAGGCCAGGCCAGGCCAGGCCAGGCCAGGCCAGGCCAGGCCAGGCCAGGCCAGGCCAGGCCAGGCCAGGCCAGGCCAGGCCAGGCCAGGCCAGGCCAGGCCAGGCCAGGCCAGGGCCAGGCCAGGCCAGGCCAGGCCAGGCCAGGCCAGGCCAGGCCAGGCCAGGCCAGGCCAGGCCAGGCCAGGCCAGGCCAGGCCAGGCCAGGCCAGGCCAGGCCAGGCCAGGCCAGGCCAGGCCAGGCCAGGCCAGGCCAGGCCAGGCCAGGCCAGGCCAGGCCAGGCCAGGCCAGGCCAGGCCAGGCCAGGCCAGGCCAGGCCAGGCCAGGCCAGGCCAGGCCAGGGCCAGGCCAGGCCAGGCCAGGCCAGGCCAGGCCAGGCCAGGCCAGGCCAGGCCAGGCCAGGCCAGGCCAGGCCAGGGGCCAGGCCAGGCCAGGCCAGGCCAGGCCAGGCCAGGCCAGGCCAGGCCAGGCCAGGCCAGGCCAGGCCAGGCCAGGCCAGGCCAGGCCAGGCCAGGCCAGGCCAGGCCAGGCCAGGCCAGGCCAGGCCAGGCCAGGCCAGGCCAGGCCAGGCCAGGCCAGGCCAGGCCAGGCCAGGCCAGGCCAGGCCAGGCCAGGCCAGGCCAGGCCAGGCCAGGCCAGGCCAGGCCAGGCCAGGCCAGGCCAGGCCAGGCCAGGCCAGGCCAGGCCAGGCCAGGCCAGGCCAGGCCAGGCCAGGCCAGGCCAGGCCAGGCCAGGCCAGGCCAGGCCAGGCCAGGCCAGGCCAGGCCAGGCCAGGCCAGGCCAGGCCAGGCCAGGCCAGGCCAGGCCAGGCCAGGCCAGGCCAGGCCAGGCCAGGCCAGGCCAGGCCAGGCCAGGCCAGGCCAGGCCAGGCCAGGCCAGGCCAGGCCAGGCCAGGCCAGGCCAGGCCAGGCCAGGCCAGGCCAGGCCAGGCCAGGCCAGGCCAGGCCAGGCCAGGCCAGGCCAGGCCAGGCCAGGCCAGGCCAGGCCAGGCCAGGCCAGGCCAGGCCAGGCCAGGCCAGGCCAGGCCAGGCCAGGCCAGGCCAGGCCAGGCCAGGCCAGGCCAGGCCAGGCCAGGCCAGGCCAGGCCAGGCCAGGCCAGGCCAGGCCAGGCCAGGCCAGGCCAGGCCAGGCCAGGCCAGGCCAGGCCAGGCCAGGCCAGGCCAGGCCAGGCCAGGCCAGGCCAGGCCAGGCCAGGCCAGGCCAGGCCAGGCCAGGCCAGGCCAGGCCAGGCCAGGCCAGGCCAGGCCAGGCCAGGCCAGGCCAGGCCAGGCCAGGCCAGGCCAGGCCAGGCCAGGCCAGGCCAGGCCAGGCCAGGCCAGGCCAGGCCAGGCCAGGCCAGGCCAGGCCAGGCCAGGCCAGGCCAGGCCAGGGCCAGGCCAGGCCAGGCCAGGCAGGGCCAGGCCAGGCCAGGCCAGGCCAGGCCAGGCCAGGCCAGGCCAGGCCAGGCCAGGCCAGGCCAGGCCAGGCCAGGCCAGGCCAGGCCAGGCCAGGCCAGGCCAGGCCAGCCAGGCCAGGCCAGGCCAGGCCAGGCCAGGCCAGGCCAGGCCAGGCCAGGCCAGGCCAGGCCAGGCCAGGCCAGGCCAGGCCAGGCCAGG
>BMAF01001212.1:0-35038 GCA_014132575.2 Gasterosteus nipponicus
CGGTGCTCTCTCTCAGAGTGTTACACACATTCATCAGACATCAGTGGGGCTCCGTGCATGTTGCTGATTCCGCTAGTAGCCTGAAGGACACATCCGAGCCTCCTCCCTCCACGACGCAGATCCATCCATCGACTCGGAGCAGCTGCGTTACGGCGAGGGGGGGTAGAGAGACATTAGGGAGAGACTCGGGAGAGACGAGCGGCCGCGGGACGGCACAGAAAAAGTTGAGGCCGGCCGGCCGGCCTGCCGGAGGTGTGAAAGGGGGGTGTGAGATCGTAGTCAAACATTCTCTGTGACGCCGAGTCGAGCCAAACGCTCCTTTTGACATGTGCACGGTGCAAGATAGACGGGAGTGAAGAGATTAGAGCTCAGTGGGAACCGGCGGGGCAGCTCTCGGAGCCCTGCGGACAAGGCTTCAGAGGAAACAAAAACATTTCAGGGCCCGACTAACAAAACAATGATGCATGAGTTGTGTCAGAGGACTTCAAATGGATCCCCGTGTAAGAAACATTAAGAAAAGACTATATATACATGTAAGCAATACTGTATGTGTTGGGGTACAGCATGGCGGGAGAATTAAGGGCGTTCTGTCGCTGTGGTTTTACATATTCCAGCAAAGAAATAGTAGAGGATAAAGTGGAATTTGCTGTCCAAATAAGAAATAATAAAGAGCTTTTGCAATTAAATCCTTCAGCTGAATTACTCGCGCCCTCTCGAGCTCTCTTGAGTCTTCACACGGTTCATGTTTTTCACAAAATTGTTTCTCCAAAAGAGACCTAATTGTATTTCATTGTGCTGGCAAGGAATTAACTGAACAATAAATGCTTTGTATATCACTACAGTTCTGTCTTTTATAACGGCAACGAGAGATACGCTCTATAATCGATCACGCTGAGAAGAAAGTAAAGTAAGTAATCAGCACTTAGCTTTATTAGTGTCATTTTACAGGGGAATTATGGACCTGTTGTCATCCTCTGAAGTTGTCTGCTGCGGGTGGCAAAGCTGCACACTATTTAAGGAATGTTGGTTATTCCAATGTCACGCTTTCATATAGTTTGGGACACGCAAGAGATATAAAAAAGTTATGGTCAGAAATGATACAGCCGTGGCAATGACTCCTCCCTACAGGTGACGTTCCAACAATACTGGATCCCACATTTCCCACGATGCAACTCAATTTGTACCGATCTTCATGTTGAAAATTGGCAGAATGCACCTTTTTAATTCAACAACCCATATCAAATCAGAGACATCTGATGTGGGTAGAGTCTGGCACCAACATTGTTTTTTAGTTATAGCCTGGTTTTATTGACCCATTTTACAGGTTTGTGACTGTTGAACTAGAAGCCACAGCTCGTGATGGATTTTGATACCATACCATAATATCTGAGAGGGTCTATTGAGACTGTGTGTGTGTTTGTGTGTGTGTCTTTTTGAACGCCACAACTACAGACGTTTGTTTTGATAGATTTTATTCACTGATGCTTGCTTTCCTATAAAAATGAATATTTGTTTTTCTGTTGGTTTTTGCAACACTGGTTGCTTTGAATCATTTTTTGTCATTATTTTTTGACATTTTATAGACAGCGTGACTAATTAGACTATTATTAAAAGAATACTTGATAGATGTATGCATCAATTCAATGCAGCCCTGTGAAACTCATTTTCCCTAAAATGTCAGTGGATGAAAAACACAGCTGAGAGGATTATACAAGACGAGGAAGTTCTCTACCTCTAGAACTGTTTTTACATTATTTACATTACATTATGCCATTATGAGACAGAACTCTTAACTATGTTCACCTCCCCGTTGATGAGATCTGCTTTAACCCTGGTGCCGCCTTGTGTCTGTGAGTTGTTTTTGGCACCAGAAAAATTAAAGTATTTGTTTTCATCTAATATATAAAAGAGCTACCTCCTGAGAAGAATTACATTTTAGACCTACAATTTAATAGAGATTTGTGCAACACATTCATGTCTTTCATTGGATAAAAGTACTTCTTTTAAACGGTATTATATCTCCGATACGCTGCCAATGAATGTTTCTAATTTACTAACTGGGATTGAATCACGACAATCACAACCACGAGGTCACCTCCACATGACAGAATCCCCCAAAATAAAACACTGGCTCTGTGAAAATGTCAAATGGAGAGTATGTCTTTTCCCAAATGATGTCGTCTGCGCCGCGTCACTCCAAAAAAGAAGGTCTGCTGCTCTTTACACGCGTAAGAATGAATGTTTACTATATAATTACTGCTGCTAATACGCTTTTGCTCACATTACACATGGAATTAAGGCTGCAAAACCTTTTGACCAGTCAATCTGAAACCATATCCAACCTGCAGAGACACAGTACATGACATGATCCTGGTGTGAATGTATGAGCGGGGCCCTGGCACGAGGAGAGAATTAAAACTACAAAGGGTTTCCTCCCCGTACAATATGTCGCTGCCGGGGCTCCTTAGCTCCTGCGTAGGTTTGGCGAGTCGCTGCAGTAAGAAGTTACTCGTCAAACAGGAAGATGAGCGCAGGTTGACACTGACTTCTGGTTAAAGAATGTGTTATGATGTGCAAACACGGTCCACTCTGACAGCCGCCTCGTCCCCGAAATCAAGTTAATACCAGACGTCAATCTGCCCGTGATATTTATGCCTTTATCTTGGCCTTTTATGACATTCTTTATATTACCCTCTGGTATTAAGCTGGCCAGACAGTGCCGCCATTCTTCAGCCATTCTTGGATGATTTGCAACCAAAAAGTCAATAAAGGTGTCTGGGAAAGGGTGTTAATTAGGAATTTATGACATCACGCTCGCTTGAAGATCCAATTGTGATAGTGTGTGAGGATTCCAGATAAGGGCCTTAAAGCTGGGAAAAGATTGAGCGCTGTTTCTCAAAGTCAAACCGGCATCCGGGGATATGAAACTTGAGTTCACTGTCCATTACTCGACGCTCAACACTGCTCCTTCACTCATATTTCACGCACTTATCCAAACAGTTTTGTATCCGAGAGAGAAAAGGATAACAAATATCCGCCCTCTCCTCCATGAGGGAAAACCCCTGACAACCCCGTGAGAAAAGAAACTAACAGCTGAGTCGAGTGTTAGTGGCTCTCGTCGGGATGCGAGTGAAAAAGCGGCAGTTATGTCGTACTGTATCCATAAACCTACAGACAGACACAGGTGCACTCGGGGCGCCCACACACGCACTCACATGCGCATATAAAATTAAATGCAAGTAAAGCCCCAAAGCCCCAGCAGCCAGTCCTGCAGCCAAGCCTCATTTTAAACTTAATTCCTGCAGGCCCGTCCGTCACAGCTTGGGGAACACACGGTTGGACAGGAGAGACGGGCGGGGTTTTTTTACAAGGAATGTGAGCACACTCTGACTACAAGACATTAGCATTTAGACCAGAAAGTGTCTTTCGTCATTGAGATGCCACATGCAGTAAAGTCCAGTTCAATAACGGCCGTTGTAGAGAGCCTGTGCCTGTGATGTCGAATCCCAGAATAGACCCGCAGATAAACCTGGAGTGACGCCGTGTTTCGATAATGTCGGTCACCAGTGTCTTGAGCTTCATGTAATATTTAAAAGGTTCATAACTACGTGATGAAGATGGTACGGCGGCAGTATGAAAATAATCCATTTCAATGGGAATGTGCGGAGGGAACCGCTGCCAGCGCACGCTTATTGATTTGATGTCAGTTAATCCTACTTGACTGGGGAGGGGGGGCTTTCAAAAGTACGATGAATTTCTCTGCTGCCATATTTGAGATGGTAGATTTGAAACTTTTCAGAAATATGATAATTGAGTATCAGTCATTACATGAGATGCTGATTCATTCACACAAATAAAAATCACCCACAAAACATTTAAATTAGGGTGTCAAATATTACGTTTTATAAGTGGCTATTACTGTACATTAGAACAGTTCACGTTTAACGATGCCAAAATGACCTTTACTCACAGTTTGATGATTTCATATGTGATTTTATATGCACGTGTTTAATCTTGACATGTATTGATATCACAAAAAACATTCCCACTGACTAGTTATGTGCACAATAACTGTTATATAATGCAAAATCACTCCGATGTGAGGCAGGAAAGCAGAATAAAGCCTGGTGGAAATCATTTCAGCAGATATTTGTCGTTTACAAGAAACAACAAATTCAATTTGCTAGAGAGTTTGTGTTTTGATGTTATGGCGAGATTACACACGGGTACCAAAGCCACTGTTAAAATGTGATGACACAAGGAAAAAATGCAACTGAATTTCTATAAGTGCCACTGTTTATGTTACTTTGCTTGCACACATTTGAGCAGTTTGTGTGTCGTGCCGAATGGGTGAGCGATGATGGGGTCGGGAGAGAAAACGGAAGCAGGCTCTTATGCGCTCTAAGGGGAGAGAGAGGATGCAGTTATCTCCAAGTCATATGGAAAGAAATGGCAACCGCAACGGGAAAGCTCGCCACTCAGACCTCAAGTGTCCATAACCAGCTGGTGCCGTTGGCGCGACATATATTAACTATTTACGTCTGTGGAGGAACAAGAACACATATGTTTGGTGTGATCTGTCTTTGCTGTGGAACGCCTTGAGGCTGAGTTGTGTTTGTGTGGCGCCTCATAAGAAACACACACACTCCTCCAGTGCATCAAGGAAACAGGTTAAGAGGTTAAAGACAAAATAAACGCCCCCAGGGTGCTGAACGAGTTGTACGGAGAGAGAGATGATATGAAACGAGCGGGAGGGCGGCGAATGTGCACCATTAGAAAACAACCAGACCAAAAGCCCACGCGTCTCCTTTTATGGGGCAGTAAGAGCACCGTTACGGGGCGGGGGGATGCAAATCACCCACCAGCTTACATGAGTCTATGATCTCTGTCAATCTAAGTACGCGGATTAAAGAGCGACTCTCCGCGGGGACTACAAGCATCATCGCGGTTTCATCTCTGGTTCCCTGGTTGTGGCGGAAAACAGCTGGTGAGACGCACGGCCCACGTCAGCCTCACGTGAAGCCCGTCCAACGCCCGTGCCTCTCTGAAGGGAACATTAAAGACGCTGCTCCGAAGGGTCACGTGGGGGTTCATCAATATTTCAGTCGGCCGTTGCTGAAATGCAACGCAAAGGAGGGGGCAGCCTGCAGCGCTGTGCTGGGACGGAGATGGAGAAATCTGGACAAGTGGGAGCGCAGCGATGAGAAGATGAGGAGAAAGTCGGAGCGTCGCTCTGCTCCTGGCTGAGGATTCAGAGGCGAGGACGGATTAAAGGCAACAACAGCATGCCAGAGGAGCTTCCCCCATTGTGTGCTCCACAAAGACATCTCATCCACGTTCTTCATACTGATGTATGGGGGGGGGGGTGGATATAGCATGGTCCCCGAGCTGCCAATGACATATACCATCCTCCATTAACATAATTGCTTATCATAAAGGAGCATTTGCACGCCCACATACAACGATAAAGGAGAGAAAAAAGACGAATTGAGGTGCGCTGGGAGAAACAAGAATATCAAACTAAATATGCAAGAAACCTGCAGAGAGCAGAAGGTAATCCCCAAGACTTCAGCTCTGATCCCACCAGCTGGGTAGCACCTCCCCACAATATGGCATGCCTTGACTGGCTCATCTTTTTGTGTGTGTGTGTGTGTGTGTGTTTGAACTGGACACATGGGGTCTGGCCCTGAACATGGCTTTGGTCATTCTGGTCACTCTGTCACTGCCATCCAGAGAGTCCTCTACAACGAGCTGCATCCTCAGATGAGAGGAGAGGGATAAAAGAAGGAGATTAATGGCAAAATGCTCTGGATCCCTTCGTTTTTACAGTAACTGCCCCACCGTGGAATAATGCCCTCCTCTAAAGAAGCAGCTGCCATGTCATTGTGTTTGCGGGACAATCTCCAAAGATTTGTCAAGAATTGCCGAAAAAGCAACAGCTTCACACTCGTACGGCACAGCAATGCCTGCAAACGTCTTTTTTACCCCATAAAATAGTTAAATAAATAACAAAAAAATTGTATTTGTGTCTGCGTATGCACACACATATACATACACATCTCCTTGATGCAATCTAAGTGGCAGCTGGAAGTTCCTGTCGAAGCACATGTGAATACGATACAGCAATGGAGAACAAACCGGAGCCGATGGAAGTTTTATGTAAACAACAAGAAGCCACGCACATAGCTTCTTCACCTCCGGCTGGGGGATTGGAAACAGCAGATGTCTGCAGAGCCGTATAAATGGTGTTGAACAAGGCAAGAGGAGTCTTTTGCACTCTGCTAAATTCTGCAACACAAGGTCTGATCATCTTAAAGAGGAATCAGACTGAACAATATCCATCTAAATGTATGTGAAAATAAACATAAACAGGGTAACAGACAACATTCCCTGTAGTATCCCATGTGGGTTTATAGCTTCTCGTGCAACAATATATTGGCAGCATTTATGAAGCCAGTTGATTACAACATTTTTAGTAATCTATTACATTGATTATCTTCAATACACATCTGTCACACACACACACGTAGAAACAAAACGCTTTCTGGATGCCGGACATTCTTAATTAAAGTCTGCCGTTGAATTCTCTACACAGTCCGAGCTTAAATTGGCTGCAGCTACTTTTCCGATTTCACATTTTGTGCACTTCTGCGCATTCCCTTTAAGGACAGATGATTACAAATTAACTCCAATTTTTTTTCCGCCCGATGTCATGCTTTTGGCGGTGCTTCTGCAACCAAATAGCCTGTAGGTGTTTTAAATGAAAATAATTTTTGGTTCAGCACAAATCCCACAACATAATGAAGACAGGAGCAATTTAGGCAGAGCCTCAATGAATTGATTATTCATTGTCTGCTTCTACATATAAAAATACTCTATGTAAATGAGCAGTATAAATGAATGTATTTTCTCCGAGGAAATGATTGAATATGAATTCTAACAAGATTAGCTATGACATGCTCCAAAAACTTCAGAGGCAGGGAGGCCACTGGAAAGGAAATATGAGCCCCTCTGCCAACTCAGTCATCAATTTTACATCACTTTCAAGAGCACACGGTCCCCCTCAAAATGATTTAAGGCCAGAAAATGGCTTTCCTCTGACCTATCACCCGTGGCATCGGAATATAATATCCCCTTCTCCTTGCACATCCTAATCTACACACATCAAACAGTAACGTTGCTTTGTGTCATAGGAGGTTTTGCATGGAAAACCGCTCGCTTGGGGCGCCACTGCGGGAAAGGACCCGGCTTCCTCATTATAGCTTTTCAACAGTAATCTCATTTTCTGAAGAAAGGGAAAAGAAGTCTCATTTTATATACTTGCAAATGTGTGTAAAAAGTACACCTGCTATTATGCAAATAACGACCCCACTGACGACATGGCCGGCTACATGTGCTACATCTGATGACGTTCGCGCACAGCCTCAGCCAGGTAAAACACACAATATTCTGCAGCTGTTGCAGACGAGTGACCTTAAAGACTCCCAAAACGCGGCTATACCGTTACACATAGTGCGCAGCAGCAACAGAGGGAGATCTTTAACTTTGTCCCCACACAAGAAACCTGATATGGGGCTTCGGCAAAGCCCGTCTGCCTGCAGAGTTACATTTAATGCAGTAACTCTCCTCTCTCTTCAGTGCACACACACACACACAACTGTATACTTTATGCAGCCCTCTGTCTTGCTTGTGCACACAAACACGAACGCACACACACGCTGAGTCCCCTGTCGTTCTTTATTCACACACGCTGACCTTCTGCCGAGCGAGAAAACGGCCTCAGTAGCTTCTTTATTCTGCTGATTTACATTCATATATAAATAAACAAAACTCTGTGCCTTACTTGCAGGGACAAGATGGCTTGTTCAGTCCACTGTAAGAGAAAGCTAATCAGAGTGTATGCCTGTGAAGTAGGGGGTGTAACGATTCATTTTAACAACGATTCGATTCAAATCGTGATTCATGGTTGCCGATTCGATTCATCGACGATCTGGGTTAATTTAGTAGAACGATTCGATTTGATTCAGTGACTTGAAATCGATTCAGTACCTTTACTGGACAGTGCAGGCAAAGTTTCTGAGATCCCTGTTTCTTGTAAGGAAATCAGGTTTAAATTAATTATGGATATTATAAACACGCAAACAACAATTAATGGCAAATGTATTAACCTTTTATTTGAATCAAGTGCCATTTTCAATGTAAACATTACACAATAATTACACAATGTTTGGATCAATTCACAGAACCCCAGATTTTCAACCACATTGTTGGGTCGCATGTCTTTACAGATAAACTTGGCAATTGTTACTGTGATGTTGAGTTTGGTGCTGGCGAGGCCTGAGGTGTCTGCAGGTGTCTACATATTTTACAAACAGCGACAGACTTGACTAGAACACCTCCGTGTTTGAAAAAGCCAAAATGTTTCCACACGCTGGATCGATAAGTTGGTTTGTAAATGTCTCGCTCGCAGTCGTCTCCTCCACGCTGTGTTTTGTTGTTGTTCCGAGTTTCGCGCGGCTGCCGCTGCGTACTGATGACGTCACAGACAGGCAGACTGAATCCAGTAACGTTTAACGTGTCTAAAGTGCTAAAAAACCAACAAACAAACACACATCCATACCATTTTTGTACTTAAATCCAATGTGCAGTTTCCAAGTATCGATACAATCGATTATGTACCATTTCAATCGATTTGTAATCGCATATATGTCGTCCTGGAATGCCGATTTACGGAGCACAGTTGATCGCAGGAATATAAATCGATTAATCGATTCAGTGGATGAATCGTTACACCCCTACTGTGAAGCCATTAATACTGCATTCACAGTTCACTGACACACTATGATATGGTTTCATTGCAACGTACCTCGGGCCAAGGAGAGCCATAGTGTCAAGTATCAGAAATTCAACGATTCAAGTCAGTCTGACTGACAGCGTGCTGGGTCCACATGGAACCATTGGTCTTGACCTGACACACAATGGAGAACCAGTGGCCCTCAAATCAGGCTGTTAAAGTGCACTTAATGTCAACGTGTGTCGGTAGGTGGCCACGTTTATGCAAGCGGGGGCATCTGTCTGTCATGTGCTGTTGGTCAGGAGTTTTATTTCCCGTTCAGAGTGTGTCCTCGGCTCCAGTCTGTCTCGGCTGTGGTATTCCGGCCACGGCACAGGTGGAACCGGAGAGCAACTGCACACTGCACAGAATGCAGAAAAAACGCCTTGGGGGAGGCGGGGGGGGGACGGATCATCCTTCATTTTTTTGCTCCTTCGACATAAGACAGTCATCGTCCATTATAAGTAGCCGGCACCTCACACAGTGAAAAGTGAACGGCAGGTTTCCAATGCCGAAGATGCCATCAGATTTACATTGAGAGAGAATTTTGATTTGTCCAGGTTTTCGCTGATAGAGCAGGCATAATAATTTAGTATTCCTGATATTACAGAAAAACTGTCCACACACACACACACACACACACACACACACACACACACACACACACACACACACACACACACACAAGAAGCCTCCCCAGCGTGATGACTCATGCAAGTTTATAAAGAAGCAGCACAAGCGATAGGCCTGGAGTTAAAGGTCTCACTGACCTTTACCTAAACTACTTTTTGGGGGAGCAGGGACAGCACATATGCGAGTCCCAGGGCCAACAAATCCAATCCACTCGCACTGGCTCTGCGCTGCACCTACATTAATTTTAATAATATCAGGTCCAATTTCATACCGCTATTAATTACATGCAAGCAATTTTCCTACTCAAGGTGACTGAGGAAGCAAAACATTTGAGAGTAATGTTTGAGCAAATATTCACAACACGGCAACCTTCTGCAACAATGTAGGGCTGAATTAAATCTAATCTGCTGTAATGGCTTAGGCTGGTAAACATAATGCTTCATACTTTATATATGCCTAACCACTAAACCGAGGAACTGAAAAATCCAGGCAACGGCTTTGCAGCAACACTGGCAAAAGTATCACTGCTGTGCACTCTAATTATGATTTGTCTATCGTTAGTTGCCTTGTTAATAGATGCTATTTTTGCCTTCAATCACCATTGTTCCCACCTTTTTTTTTTGGTGTTGTTGTTTTTTTTCTCGTAATGTTCTCAGCTCTTTTTTCAAGAGACCATCAAAAAAGGCAAAAAATAAACACCTTCAGACTGGGAGCTTTCATGAATACATGATCTGGGTTATTAAACGAGCCTCCGGGGTTTGCTTTCATAAAGCTTCTAGGAATAGCATAGAACTGACCCGGGATCACTGTTTAGGTCACCTGATCTAAATGTCAGCTGCATTGTATGACGTTTAATGATTCCCTGTTCCTGTGTTTAGATGTAGGTGTGTCCTGAGCTGCAAGCAGGAATGATTGACATTGATGGTTTGATTATCAGCATAATAATAAACTGCCTGCAACTGTATAAGGCATCGACGGACCTCTTACCGACCCCCACCCCCACAAACCCTCCAAACCCTAAAATATCACACCCACATTTCTACTTCCATTGTTGCAACTTTTCAAGCATGGAGCGAATCAAATTAGCTTTAATGCTGACAAGAAATTTGAACAGAGATTAGGGCCTTACAATCTTCTCTATCTGTGGTGGGTTTGACACACCAACCACAACAGATATAGCAGAGCGGAGATATAGCAGCAGAAAAACAGAGCCATGTGATTAGACGGGAAGGGGCCCTGCTGCGCTAGAAGCATGGGGGATAATGAAATTGTGCAAGATGACAGCATCCGTAATAATGAAATGTCTTTATGAAGTGTTCTTGGTTCCTTTTTTTCCATGAGTAGCTACTGAAACAACCATTTGCACTGTGGGAGTCCAATAATAAGAGGCAGCACGGGTAATTATTTTTCAAAAAATAGCTAATACACATTACTTTACTCCAGCTCAGATTCTTTTATTAATACTGTGCTTCCAGGAGAAAATATATAGCTAGAGGGTGTAGTTAGTGTGATTAGTAAAACAAATGTGGAAGACAGTCAATGCGACTTATTTAATATGGCTCAAAGTTGCAAACGTAGGACCGTGATTACTTATCCAGTTGAGAATGAAAAACTTCCAGTACAAAGTTTATAATTTACCAACAATTCAAAAAAACAAAAAAGTGATTCCTCTTCTTTCACTCAGTTGACAATATGTATAACCACTAGCGCTTAAATACACACTCATCAACCTATATACCCCTGACACGCTCTCAGGGCACATATGGTAAAAGGTGAGAATTCAGTGATGAATGAGTCAATCTGGGTGGATGTCGTGTGTTCTGGCACTGCTTAGCCAGAGCACAGATGTAGGGCATTTGGCGAGTAAAGGAACGATTTAAACAGCTGTTAGAAAAGAAAATCTGCTCTCAAGCAACCACACTAAACTGAACGAGAGAGCCTTTTGATCTGGGATAACACTTGGAGCTGTAAATACTTAACAGGTTGAGCAAAAATAAATACAAGCTGTTACCTAACTTCTGGCTGTTGATGTCCGATGCCGGTACTTCTCCATTTTAGTTCATTTTGATTTGATTTAATTTAGTTTAATTTTTAATTATATCACAGGGTTGTCGCTGTGGCTAAAGGCAGGCGCTGGAGGCAGGACGGTCTAAAAGAGATCACAGCGAACGAAGACGGATTGCAGCATCAAGTGTCATCTGTGTAGATTGAGGGGGATTAATGCCGGGGTTACAGCCGTCTGTCCCGCGATAAGAGGAATGTGAGCACAGCAGCCTGCGCATGCAGAGACAGATAGACTCGTGATTACAGTGTGCGCCAGGACCTTCATTTCGCCGGCCTCCCTCGTCCACGCATCCATGTTTAATGCAGCCTTGAGCACCGGCTTCAGGTACAGGCCCGAGGGATACTTATTACAAGGTTGCCACACGGGCCTTAGGTCCCGCCAAGACGCACGTATCGGCAGCGTCAGCAGGTCAAATGCAAGAGGACAGAATAATACACCCCGAATGCTGTGCACTAAGACTGCAATGCAGTTTTTCATCTTGTTCTATTGTGTGTACTCAATATACCAGATACCCTGATAGACGGGTAAATTGTAGAATAACAATGTAATTGTGTTGTTTTTTGTCACGGCATGAACGAGAGACAAGAGAATATTGCAAAACATTTCAACTACGACAGTCACTCATTACAAAAAGACAGCAAACATATCCATCTCCTTCAGTCAGCCTACGAAGCAGAAGGGATTGCACAGCATGGGAACATGGTATTTTGCCCTGAAGTGGCTTCTTCTCTTTGACAATTTACCTCTTAAATACTCTTTGATGGTTGTACCCATCACCACATAATATTAGCAGCTGTTGCCTCTTCGCAGTGATATCTTTGCTTACATACCAGAGGGGTGTACGTGTGGTCAAGGATTACTAGTAGGATGAAGGTACCCTGTTGCGCTGGTGACTCACTTCCTTACTGCAATTTCATTTTCCTTGAAATTGAGTGTGGCGTTCGTCAAAGCAATTCTCGGTTGCTAGGTATTACGGTCTGCTACAGTGCCTTTGGCTGACTTGCAGTACAATAGTCTTTGTTAGTTAACATTGATATATTTCAGTACCATTCAACCTTAGACTGTATATAAGAAGTGGACCTCGTCATCATGACGTCCTTAATAGGTTTTGCTCTTTTACTAGGCCATCATTTTTTAATTATCTGTACTCAAGATGTCTTGAGCCCATAAACTCATGTTTACAATGTTTACTGAGGCAATGAATCATGTGAGAACTAGGGAAATGTTCTCCTAAACTTCCAAAAATTTGAAGTGTTTCTGCAAACAGCCAGCCAGAGAGATGTTCACTTTATAAGGCCCGTCGCCGTGACCTCTGTAGTCTTTTGAACGGCTAGTCCTGTCCCACCTGAAGTCCCTCACCGACCCCCTCCTGGACCCCTGCAGTTCGCCTACAGAGCCAACAGGTCTGTGGACGATGCTGTCAACATGGCCCTCCACTACATCCTCCAGCATCTGGACTCCCCAGGAACCTACGCCAGGATCTTGTTTGTGGACTTCAGCTCTGCTTTCAACACCATCATCCCGTCTCTGCTGCAGGACAAACTCTCCCAGCTGCACGCGCCCGACTCCACCTGCAAAGTGGATCACAGACTTCCTGTCTGACAGGAAACAGCACGTGAAGCTGGGGAAACATGTCTCAGCCTCTCGGACCATCAGCACCGGTTCCCCCCAAGGCTGCGTTCTTCTCCCTGTACACAAACAGCTGCACATCCAGTCACGTCAAGCTCCTAAAGTCTGCGGATGACACCACCCTCATTGGACTGATGAGTCCGCCTACAGGTGGGAGTCTGACCATCTGGTGTCGTGGTGCAGCCACAACAACCTGGAGCTCAACGCTCTCACTCTCAAGTGGGAGCTGAACATCAGCTCCATCACCAAGAAGGCTCAGCAGAGGTTGTTCTTCCTGAGGCAGCTGAAGAAATTCAACCTGCCAAAGACGATGATGGTGCACTTCTACACGGCCATCATGGAGTCCATCCTCTGCTCAGGCTCATCAACAGAGCCCAGGTCCCCCACTCCCTTCACACTCCACGTGCACATACACCGACACTTGTCACTTTCACAGACACTCATCTGTCTTGTTGTCCATTGTACTGTCTGATGTTATGCACGCACCGCCAAATCAAATTTCTTGTACGTCTAACATATTTTGGTAATAAATGTTCCTGACACCTACAAATGTGCTTCAATCGACGAAGCCAGAGGCCGGCGCCTGCATTCGACTTGTTTTTTTCACAGGCTAACTCAAAGAAAGATTTGACGCTACAGATTGAGTATCGTTCAGAAACATTCATGCAGTTCTCATGGGAGTGATGTCTGTGTCAACACAATCTCCTAATAGTTTTCCATTGATGCCATTGCCTTCATGTAGTTCCACGATATCATTTTCTGCTATTGGGGATGTTATTCCAGTCAAGCTAAGTGGTTGCCTATATAATGTTAACTCAAAATGCAATAAACCAAACTTTATAAAAACCCTTCATTGAACGTCTTGGATTCTAATTTATTACACAGTAAATAGATGAAAACATGATAACCTGGCCTAATAATTCATGTCCATCCGGATTGCTCTGTGACTTAGCCTCTCCATCTTCTTCTTTTCAATAAAGCATCATACTGCGGGTTAAAATAGACGACTCGGCTTTAATATCTTAGATGGGCACAACAACTCTGTGACTTCTTTCTGTGTTACCCATAGGTTTTTACCCACGTCCCGACACTCCTCTCACATGCGTTGCCATTTGACGCTGGCTTTGGTGATAGGAGGTTTAGAGCGAGGGTCATTTGAGGTAGTCCTTCACTGGAGAACAAACGATATGAGCTCATGATGGCTCGGCTGCAAAATAGAAGGTCAGGAAATAGAATTGGCAATGCCTTGCTCATCCCTTTTTAAGACCGGCTGAGTAGATGATGGCAGAGTTGATGGCAACTGCTGCCATTTACAACCCACAACAACAACAACAGCGGCAGCAGCATTTGCACTTAAAAGCATACCTACTTTAAAACAGCAAACAGAAAGGAGAGGCGGTGGCAAATGAGAAAATGATGCTCACAGTAATGGACCTTTGTAAAAGAAACAGGCTGACTGAAATGTTTGCAGCAGAGAGCAAACCATGTGAATGAATAAAAGGCTGATACCCAGAAGAGCTTTTTCTGTTCTCCATCTCAGCTGTGCATAATTATTTTACTATTTTGTTGTTTTGCACCCTTCCATTTAACACTGACCTCGTGCTTGTCACTCAGGAACAAGCGGAGCAGGAGTGTGACCTTCGCGGTCAGGCACTCTGCCAGTGAAGTGAACTGGATGGAGAGCTCCCGCTCTCCGTTTCTTTTGTTTTCTTGCCTATTAAAAGGGCTGCGAGGATGCGGCCGTGTGCCGCCATGAGGTCACCAAGCTAAGCGGGAGGGGGGGGGGGGGCTGTCGAAGATGCTCACCGAGGCCAACGCAGTATCAGCATCGAAGCCCTAATCTGTGCCCCTGTCTCCTTCCCTCTGTCTCACCTGTCCGTCCTTCTCTCTGTCCATCCAGCATATCTTTCGCCAAATCCAACCATGTGTTGTCCTCTATCCAATTCCCCATACGAGCGCGTTCAACATACTAATTTCTCCCCCCCGTCCCCCTTGAGCCAGCTCTGTTGGCGTCCTCTCTGTTTGGAGATGACGGATGGTGGTCCTGCTGTGTGACAGCTTGTAAGAGAGCTAATGGGAAAAGTGAGTTTTCAACACTGCCGTGAGACGTGAGACGTGAGTCGCTCTGGCTTGCACTCAATGATTCATTATTCTTTGTTGCCATAGCTGCACCCGTTTTAATTATTCCTATGTGAACAAATAGTTTTTGTCGCATGCAGAAAAGAGGACGCAAAACACGTGACTGATTGTTTGAACTGTATTTTTCTTAACTCTTTTAGTCGAACCACTGTGTGTTGGTTGGATTTCCATGTGCATTCATGTGGATTTTCCTTTTTTTGTCTGTCTGCGCCTGGAAGGCCCCACACTGTCACATTTGCAAAGGCTCACTTTGCCTCCCTCCTGTGTGCTCTGTAAACAAAAACTCTAGCCCATCCCTGCGTCAAAGCTAGTCACGCATACCTTTTGCCATCTCTGCACAGAATAACAATTATAAAAACTCTACAGCCAGCGCCCCAAACGATTGGCACACATAGGACTCTGACACCTCCACAGGATTCGCTCGGATGAATGAAGCCCTGAGGGTTATAGGGTGGGAAGCAGCCTCCCCCTCATCCCGGCTGTGATTTCCAGCTATTGGCTTTTAAGGTGCTGTTGGCTCTACATCAGAGCCAAATATTAGTTTTTGCAGAGCTGCAATACACATTTCTCGTAGTTCCGCCGCAAACATGTTTGGTTCTTGTGATTAAATTAGTCAAATGTTCTTCCTGAATGGTTCTGAGATGTCAAGCCTTTCAAGTGGAAACGCAGGGGGGCGATAAACTTTGTAATTCCCCATTTGTAAACTAGAAAGTAATCAGTGATTATTAATTTAAAAAAACGTTTCATCTCGACATCCTGGTATTTAAATGCGTTTTCTTGGCTTCACTCATCTAACGCCTCGTGCATGATCCACCTTTGAGACTGTGAGGTGCCAGAGGTATGACTTAACACTGAAACGTTCCTCAGCGACCGTGGAAAGGGACAAACCGGATTGATGAATGGAGTGAAGAAAAATACAAATCCAAATCCGGATCAGGTGGCAACGTTTACAGCACCACTTGTTCCCCGGCCTGCATGTCCTTCGTACCCTGTATTAATGGAAAAGGACATGCTTTCCGCACTACCCAACGTTACCTGGGAAGGTGAAGCGGAAATCTACGTCCCTACGCGTACATGGATACAGCTTACTTCGTTTTTTTTGCGGCATTTGCATATCTGTATCCTCACGCAACAATGACCGTAGCGTACGCATGCTCTAAATAGGAATGCATTTCAATATGTGGGTTAACAACTAAGCCTGCTTGAAAAGTGATCTTTGCTGCTTGGGGAATTTGATACAGTGAAACGGCTCACGGCTAAGTCCCCCCTATTGCACACACTACTTGCATTTAATCTAGTCTTCTTACACTTCTTCCAGCATCGTCATCACAAATGCAGTAATAGAATGTAATACAGAAAAGCAAAGATACCGTATGCATGTAGGCCTATGTGTTTTTAACTCTGTGTGTGTGTGTGTGTGTGTGTGTGTGTGTGTGCACGCGTGTGTGTGATATGGGTTGATTGCAGGATGGATTAAACCTCGGAATTACATTATATAAGTATTAAATAAAGCTCTTCTGAGCAGCCTGCTCGACCGCTGGTCCTCTCTCTCTCCCTCTGTTGCCCTCTGTGTCTCTCTCCAACTCTTTTTATAGATGAGTCAGATTGCAAATGTTGTTTCAAGACCAAATGTCTGTTCACCAAAGCCTTGTTCCAGGAGGAAAACAGTTTGAACTGTTGTGGTTTCCATAACAGCAGACGCATGCATATATATATATATATATATATATATATATATATATATATATATATATATATAATATGTCTTTATGAGAGCCACAGATGTGACACGTGCTCGTCATAAGATGCAGTGCGTATTGGAGCTTAAGGGTAGGTTGTCAATAGAGGAGGAAACGTGAAGGTGACAGATGAGTAGTCTTTAGGCTCGGTGTGACACCAGGACGTAGAGTTGAAGAGACAGGACGCGCTGCAGCTCATCCCCCACCAAAGCTCAGCTGGAAAGGTTACCTGAGCCCATGTTCGTTTAAACACCTGAAAGCCGACGCATGCATTTGTGCACGTGCGTGCGTGTGGTCGGGTTGGCCTCAGCTCTGGTTTTTATCACGGGGTGAAGGAGCAGCGACATCTACCCCCCGACGGCGAAACAGTGTTACATAACATAATGAGTGATAGCTTGTGACATACTGTGTAATTGTGACCCCTTTTTGATCTAGAACTCGGGGAGGCCTGGTGGCACTGGTGCAAAAAAATACTCTCTGTGGTCATCTCGGGGCAGCGGCAGAGCGCCTCCATCGAGCTGGCAACAACCGCAGCGCGGCTTCGTGCTAGCAGGCATGGATTCACAGCCCTTCTGTCCAGGTGTCAAAATCTCATCTGCACACACATTACTTTTTTTGAATGATGTGAGTTGCAATGTAGAATAAGTGCCGCAATCAGCCTGGGTGACAAAGGCTGAAATGGAGCCCACATGTTCTGTAATTGCTTTTATATTAGGGGGGTTGATTCAGCAATTTAAGAAACAGCATTCACTGCAACAGCAGAAAATGTGGATCTAAGCCAAAGTAATACAAGAAATTTAAAAAAAGACCGTCCTCAGTGTGCAAAACATTTTTAATCGTCATTTCTATCACCTTTTCTCCTGAAATAAAAGACTAATTTCTAATTGGCTCCTGCTTAAGAATACTCAGGAATATCTTTGTAATCCTTTGTCCCTCTGAATGTCTCTCCCACCTTGTCCTCATCCTTTAAGCGGTTTCAGTAGAATTACAACAGTTTTCTACTGCACAGGTTTTAAAACCTGATATAAGTAAAAGCTGTTGCCCTTTTTCTCCACCAGTATAAAAATAACAGACTTGGAATTCTCAAGCAACGTATCTTTGTCGAGAAGATATAAACTAAACCTTAAAATGTTACATAGCTTCGGTTGACGCTTTAATTCACATTGAGGATAGAATCCACTCCCGTCTCAGGAAAGATAAAAGTGCCACTTGGACTCCAGTAATAACGTAAGTGGAGGTAGAGGCGCTCGGCCCTCTATATTTACAGTGTCAACCCTGCGTTTCCACCGTGTGATGACACTTTGTGGTAAAGTAGTTACTCAAACATTTCACGCGACAAGGGATCAAGTGTTTAGAAGTTACATTTCATAAGGTGTCAAATTGCCGGCCTGTTATAAAAAAGTTGTGCACCGTTGGAGTTCTGTAGTTCTGCAGCTCTCAATCAACAAGTAATAGCCAACTAACTAGCTGGAGAATTGTCAAACTGACAGTTGACATAAATGAAGATCCACAGTTTATTCAGAGGCATATTTACTAATGATTCATGACAATCAGAATGAATTATTAGAATTATGAATTGCCTCCACGCGGGTGGGTCATGCGGTATCCTTGTTTGATTGTTCCATTTCCTCCTTTTATTCAGCTCCATTCTGATGTCACTATACTTATTTGTAACAATTTGGCTGTTATCATAACGCATTTATTATCCTCATCAATAATTCTATATTTGATCTATGTTTAATCCCAAAATACTATGGAACAGATTAGCCCTGGCATTTTCTTGTCCTCATGTTTGAAAATACTAACTACTCATTGTAGCCGCGCTGAGAATATTGGAGACACAAACATACTGTAATGTTGGTGCAGATTTCCTTTGCAAGATGATTTCTAATTCCACTACTTTCGAGGTCTAAGTTAAATGAAATATCTCAACATCTGCAAAAGGGTCGTCACACAGCGTTGTACCGCCTCATGTTCTCAAGAGGACCAAAACAGGTTAAACCCCGACTTTCATTCCAGCGTCATCATGAGGTTGACATTTATGGTTTTGGGAAAGTTTTCCTGCAGCTGTTGGATGGATTACTATAAAATTTGACACATATTACAGGTTGTCCTTTTGCCAAAACTTCCATCTATTGACTTTTCATTTTCTGCTCTACAGCCATTTAAACAGGTCAGTGGTTATTGGCACTACAAGTTGGAACACGGCAGGGTGTCAGAATGAGACGCAAAATAGACAGGTCTTGAGCAGCATCATTTTTTTTTTTAAATAAAAAAAGATTATCATACGTTTTTATTTCCTTAGCTAAAACCTGCATTGTTTAAGCGTTTGAAACAAAACCCAAGTACTGTAATTAACCCTTTATGATGCCCACCCACTCTTCCCCACTGAAGCGGCTCTTTGACACTGTTACATTCCTGTTCCACCGCATGTGAGCAGTTCTCAGGATTAACACTTGAGCTCGTTCAGAACGCATTGTTGTTTTTTTCCCCCCGAGCAAAGCACTGAATGGCAACGCTGCTGCAGCAACCACCACGCCGGTGTGGCACGCGGTGCACGGCCGCCCCGTAGTAAGACCTCATCCCGGATGGATTCTCCCACCAGCGGTGAATACAGGGAGGCTGTGAACCAGCTCTCTGTGGGCAATTTGGCACCCTTACAATCCTAACAGTGCGCATGGCTGCAGAGTCCTCCCGTTTGTTCTGCACTTACTCAGTCAAATTGGCAGGAAGGTTCACCTTGAGCTCCAGCGGTAGGTGAAAAGAACAAGCTCCGCTTCATTGCATGTGGAGTGCCACTCAAAGTGTCGCACTCTGATGTCTCTGCGTTGAAAAACCACTCCAGTTTAGTCTCCGGCAACATTAAAGACTATAATAACCCCGCTGCTGTTGGAAAATGGCCTTGACTTGGTTCTTTCAGAAGGGAGGAGAGTAATTAGCCCACGTGTGGTGAGAACTACACTGTGGCAGGGGGTGAAGAAGTCCTCCATCTAACTTGGAGATGGGGGACCAGACCTCTAACCTCAAGAAGTGGCCCTTAGTTGCTTTGTACTGGTCTTACCCATTTTGTGATGCAACGGAAGCTTGCTGTTTAAAGAAAGTGCATCGTGGACATGATTGGTTTAATACATTTGAAATGTGTTGTGATCATATAAACATTACATCTTAGCAATATACCCCACAATATAGGTCCCTGCACCGCTATCTGAACACGTGGGGTACTGAGTGAGGAATAAAGATTGTCTTTATTTGTATATTATTTATCTGAGGTTTTGTAACTAACGAGCCGGATCTGTTGCGGTCAGAGCCGATCAATGCCTGGTCAGGCTGGTTTTCTCTACAGTCATTTTTGGTGCATTACAAACCCAGTACACAGACTTGCGGTTTGCCAGTTTGACATTCGATTATTATGAACATTCGACCTCCACTTAGATTCGTCAAAGTTCCGGTTTCATCCCTGTTGCGAGCGTTGGGTTGACGCACATCAGCAGGCGCATAACATAACACTCTCCCTTTTGTTGTCAAGGCACAAGGAAACAGGTTGTTCTAGGGCCCAGATAAAAGATGTCAGAACTATTACAGAATAAGATTTAACAAAGACCAGAATCTCACTTCATGAAATAAACTACAGTAGACTACATAAACTACATCCAGTGGAGAGTGGAGGAGAGCAGGTTTAGTTCAAATGACTCATTTATCGCTCTCAAGTTGTGGAGATGCACACTTATGCGGTTATATATAATTATATAATATATAATTATACATAAGAGGGCCAAATGAACAACTGTGCAAATAGAATGCAATGTTTCCTCCCTTTTCAGGTATTACTCTGGTGTGACGGTACCATTCCATCTTTGAAAGCTCTCTCTCATGTGTATCAATTATTTTTGGACGGCGTCTCTGCGTCACATGTCTGTGAGCCTGATGACAAAGACAGAGAGGCAAGTGGTAAAGTTCCAACGGGAACGATGCTGCATTTCAATAAAATGAAAATGAAGAGCCCGCAGCATTACAAAATGATCTGACGGGACATTTCATTAATTTGCTTCACCTCCTTTTCCCCAAAGGAGGCAGGCAGCATGTGGAAAAGGGAGGCACGAACCGGGAGGAAGTGAGGTCATAGGTTCCACAACACCCCCATGGGCTTTGACATTAGAGAGATGAATGAGCCTCAGCTGCTGGTGCTTGTCAAACTGTCGGGCGTCTAATTTTTTCATTTTGTTTCGTGACAGCATTCGCAATTTTCTTTCATCCCTGCAGTACAATGTCCACCTATCAGGAGCCACCGTCCCAACTCCAGAGCACGGTTCTGTGCTGACGCCTATTCAGCGTAAAAAGTTATTCCCATTTGCTGAATTCAAAGCCTGACTTCTTTCTGCAATATTCATGTCAGTCCTGAGCCTTTTTTTTTTTTTTTTTTAGAAAAAAGCATTTTAAAAGATTGAGTTCTCTCTTTGGAGTTAGTCCTCCGAGAAATACGGGGCGCCAACCGGGGTTCCTCCCCTCGCCTCTATTGGGAAAGCATGAATGAGAAAACCGAGAAAAAGAAATACACGCGGGGAGAATTAGTAGCGTGCAGAATGCAAAGTGGGCACAAAAAGAATCAATTTTGATGCACAATCTTAGCTTGTAGAAAGCAATAAGAGAGAGTGAGGGAGAGAGTCTCTCGGGATGAAACCTCCAATTTTCGGTACAGCAGGAGATCCCCTTGTGAGAAAAAAAGGTAGCTGATGAAAGAGACTGATCCGATTGTGCTGATTTGATTACGGAAGAAAGGGTGGATTTAGCTAATGAAAGCTCTGACCTCGTAAAGCATTCAACTAATGAAACAGCGCTGACCCCGAATACAGGATGTCAGATTGTGCAAAACAAAGAGGAAAGCAGCTCCCTCCCTAAATCTGGGTGCCTGATTCTGAGTCAGCCAATGAGGAGCGGGGGGGGCGGCGACTGATTGGCTCATGGCCGAGGAGAATGGCGGGCAGGCCTGCTGCGAGCCCTGAGGACTGAGGAGAGCAGGTGTCTGCGAAATGAGTGTGTGTGTGTGAGTGTGTGTGTGTGGTGCTGGTAGGTGGTCGAGAGAACCCCCCACTGTGTAGAATCAGAAGAGCTCGCCGAGGATCGGTGTCTGCGAGGTAGACAGGCGAGCAAGTACCGCAGCAGATCGCGTTAAAGCAGAGACTGACGTGCGCCAAGAGCCACTCGCGTGAACACATTCGTTCTTAAGTGGCACCGGTGATTCAAGAGAACTCGTCGCCGCACACTTCACGCGAAATCCACCCGTCGCTCTCACCAAAGATGCTGTTGAATATAAATCGCCCCATCTCAGTGCCTGCTGCTCCGATTCCCGACCGGTGTCTTTCTCGAGAGACTCCAATAGCGGAGTTGATGACAGAATTCCTGCAGGACGACGCTCCATTCAGCCTCAGCTGTCATTTAGCAAATGCGAAACGCGTCATCTTGCATTTACAGTTCCGAAGAAGTGTTGTTTTTAAAGTTTACGTCTACGCGCATTTTCATGTTCAGAATAAACAGCTGACGAAGGGGAAAATGATTACCCTGCTACGTACTGTGTGCTGTATTATTCAACATGCTGCTGCAGATGTTCATACTTTCTGTCCCCCACAATCAGCAGATGTCAGTTCTTTCTCTGCAGAGAGGGTTTGTTTTTTTCCCTGCTTCCCTTCACAGTAAAGTAAGTTGCCGCTATGTGCGCACGAGAGGCCTCCACAGGCTTTACTTTCATGATCCCAGCAGCACAGCCACGTTGCCCTCGTACGCCCCCTCCCCCATGTCCAAGTCTGCGGGAATGTGTGCCAAGTCCACTTTTGGTCATTTTTGAGCCCAACTTCCCTCGTTGCACCCTTAGCAAAGATTTTGGCACACGGTGGAATAAGTAAAAAAACGCGTCATTATAAGTGGACTGAAAGGCTGTGAGAATCACATTCACTACTTTCAGCCCCTTTAAATCACTGCGCCGTCCCTGTCATGACGTACAGACATCTTGAACATACAATAGGGTACTACTATATATATTAGGGTAATACTTTTCCTCAGCGGAATCGTAGTGTAGTTTTGGGGCTTTGGTGTGAAGTAAGTCAGCGTAGTTTTGAACAATGTCCGTCACACCTGCGCTACCACAAAAAAATGTTCCTGTTAGAGATGGAAGTGACATCTGCTGCCTTCACACAGCTTTAAGGAGTCATCAAAGGAAAGGCCTTCAGTACAGTACAACTAGCTTTAGTGATGGACAGTTTTATTCTTCCTACCATGCATTGATATAATAACCACTGAATGTGACTAATTAGTAGACTCGCTTTTCTTGCCCTGAAAGTTCTTTGTGATTGTGAAAAAGCAAACGATGGAGGAGCATTCTTTCAAACTTGGAAAAAGTCTCCTCCTGTCAACTGGTATCAATATTACCGCTTTTCAAAGTGCGTGTATCTGCCTTCTGTTTAATGGGGGTCTTCAGAATAATTACCGTGCACGCAGCCAATGGAGCCGTGTTAATGAAAGGCTATTAGCAGCATTCTCATCAATTTAGAGAATTTTATTCCAAACGCCTCCAAGCCTTAACCTGTGATGGGGCAATGAGGGGAATATTGCAGGTCCAGGATTCTAGGAGGGACAAGCGAATGCGTTTAGGACGAGTAGCTGTAAAATGTTCATAGATACATTTTTCATAAAAAATATTGATTATTGTTAGTTAGTTTGTAACTAATGGAAGATTTAGACGCATAATGATTGATACGCTCTTCATTTGATACAATAAACAAAGCCAGGAACCTGTACGTAGGTTTCAACACAATTTGAAACAAATTAAAAAGAAATGAGCTACAACTCAATTTGTGATTACTTTTATGCAGAGATGATCTGTAAGCTTTGGATTTAACGGCCGTTTAACAGCTCTCAGCAGTACGACGGCTGTAGCTCAGCATGAAAAAAACAACTCCTCCCCTGCAGCACCATGTTGCTGTCACACGGCAACAACGCTGGTTTAGCTCAGCTGAAAATACACGCGTCCCCGTGTCACCTTAGTCAAAATACTGCTTGGTTTCATGCACACTATTTATTTGGGGGAAAAAATGTTTTTTACAAACAATTTTCATAAATGTGGCCCACAGAAGGAGCCCACTCTATCACGCATGTGAATCAAAGAATAATCTGTACGTTGAAAGGAACTCATAGCTTTACTCACAAACTCGCCTTCTTTCTCCTTGGGAGTTGAAGGGCAAAGATATCCTGACTAGAGAGCGGACGAGAACAATGTACTGCTGACGTAGTGCTAATGCACAGGGAAACCACCCGGATGCGTCTTACCGCCCCTGAATCGCTCTAAAAGTCAAAAACACCCACTCCTCACTCCTAAAAAAACGAATTAAGCCCTCTGCTGAAACCATTCCCGTCGATGCGTTTCGCACGCGCCCAGGCGAAATCAGTGCATACACACGTGTGTGCACGTATGTGGGGGCCTCTCATCAAAACGTCGGGCTAAAAAGGAGTGCAGAGACCACACCAAGCCACGCAGCGAAGCCACGGAGCAGGCAGAAGCTGTAAATCACGGCTCAGCCAGACCAGCGACAGGCGCACACGCAGAAAAGTCTCCGCCTGCTGTCACAGCGGCTAGAACTCACCTCACAACTGCCTGCAGCTTTACATAAATGCAGACGCACATGTGCAGTACATTCACACACACACACACACACACATACAGGACGCTGTGGTCAACAAGGACATAACACCGTCGACTGGGTCTGAATGCATAAAAGGGAAGTTTATGGGCCTAATAGAGACGTCCAGGGCAGTGTAGTTTTGATTTACAGCGGCCCTCTGGCCAGATGGTGATGTATTGCTGAGGCGCGACATTTCACATTGTGATGAATACTGTCGGGTGTGGGACCAGATAAATTCTGAGGACACTTTTGGGGGTGCTGTATGCCAGGAGCTTGGCCTCAAAAGGTTGCCAAGGAGAAGCCAAACCATTATTTATAGAAATACTTTTTCATTCTTCATCGAGCCACGAGCCAAACAGTAACACGTCTTTTAGAAAATGGAAAGTGGGAACGGGTGACTTCTTGTTTTTGGAAGTGTCGAATAAAGAGAAAAAAAATAACAACACGTCCACTTGGGCGACAGCAACACATGATTTGGAAAAGCTCGGAGAAAAACAAAAAAGAGAGACAACCAAAACAATGGATGTCTCATGGACAGCCGGCGTTTTCGAAAATAAAGGATGTGGCAGCTCATGGCAATATATAGCATGCGCTCCCGATAAAAAAAAGTCTTACCAATTGGCTGCTCCCTTTCACATCGTCCCTTTTAATCCTGCACCCCCCCCACACACCCTTTAAACTCTCCCCTTTCTCTATCCGCTCTGCAAACGTGTCTGCAATACGCATAATGCCTTGACCGGGCCCAGGGGGGGTGGAAGAACCTTGGGCGTGCTCTGCAGCACAGAGACAGAACAGTGGATGCACACCATCAATCTAAATAACTAAACAGCCCTATTTCAGAAGCATGCACAAGGAATTCTAAGCCCGCGGCACCAACCGTGCAAGACGGAGATCTGTTTACATAACGTCATGAATCAAACATCACAGGTAAAAGGATGCGGCCGCAGACGGCCAGCACCCTCTTCTTTCTGGTGTTTGCTCGGTGGAGCACAGCTGCTTACGCTGAGAGGCGGAAGGCCGGTCGTCCTCAGAAGATGATGATAACCCGGCTTCCAGTTCAACATTATAAAATGTTATATAATCCTCTTACTGCCGGATGATCTGCAGACAAAGGGAGGCTTGTAAGGGAGAAGTGAAGCCCACCGTACCATTTACCCCCACATGTGCTCTAAGCAGCATGTGCACATACCCGAGCAGGTGATGCACAGCAATGGGAGACCTCTGACCTCGTCTTCAGAGACGGACTGTACCAATCCCTCGGGGACCTGGAGAGGCCACCCATGGGTGGGGCTTTAGACAGAGTCTCATTTGTCCTCAGGTAGACAGTTGGGAAGCTCTCAGATGGTGATCGGCTAATGACAGGTGATCATTTTCACATATTTCAATACGAGGAAAGTATAAAGATGTTTTTTGGTGTGTAGTGCACAACTGCCCGGGGGGGGGGGGATTTTCATAAGAAACATCATTCATTTGAGCAAATCTGACCACTGGAGCATTTGCTCATGTTCACGTCGATTCACCCAACATTCAGCTGGAAACCATTGATTTTTTTATGACTCAATTTAGTTGTGCAGTCTGAACACCACAGCAAGGATTGATTGTCCCGTAACGACAACCTTCACCGTGTTAGGAGTTACTATTCCCAAATCATGTAGAAAGCAAGAATCTAAAAATTCAATCTGGCAGCGAATGTATAACTAAACTGCTGTTGAATGTAATCTGTGGATCAGAATAATCTGATATTGTCATTCCTGTCTGGCGACAGGGTTAAACACTGCTGGGGCTTTAAATACTGTTATAGAGATTGTGGGCTGAGTCCCTCTTCTCCCCTCAAGCCCACAATGTCAGTCAAGGTATGCAGAGTTCCTGCTTGCAAAAGTTGCAAAAGCATATTGATTTAACGCGAACAGCAACCAGGTCAGCCTGCTTTTGTCGTAGACTTTGCGTCTGAGGTGAAAGGTTGCCACTGATCTCTCTTTGATCCCCAGCATTAGTGGCAATGTTCAACAGCGTCACAAAAAACAACCCATCTGTCTGTCTACATATTTTTGTCCTCAGACCTTCAGAGTAGGATTGCTTCAAATCTACCCCCCCCCACCCCGCAACGCACGCTGCACACCAACGAGAGATTACTGCGGCCAAAGACCTATATCTCTGCATAATCCTTTGTCTAAAACAGTTTAAAATCATAACTGTGTCAACATCATCTGCGGGAAGATTAAATGTGTTATTATTCAACGAAGAATGTTACCTTTAAATATAGAATGTTGACGAAGGGAAGCTCGTGGCAGCAACTAGATACAAATTTGAATATCCACTTAACGTGGAGGTGAGTGCACACGACGGTGACGGCCAAAAGGGCCGAGAGCAAAGCGTTTGATGCAGTGAGTGTGAGTTAGAGTGTAAAAGATGGACTTTAGAAAGGGAAATAGCCGGGTAAACACGCATCAACGGGGCTTGACAGAGGGCACCTCCACAGAGAGAAAAATACCATGGAAATATCCCAATAATCCTTTCTCAGCCTTCCAGCGCTGCTCAGTCGCACGCAGCCCCTCCATGCATGGTGTTATTTAGACACCATGCGGAAACACAACCAGCCCCGCCGACCCCCTCTTACCCTCAAACACGTACGCAGACCACGCGGTGAGGAAAGCCGGGAGAAAATCCTCAGCCGTAGTCGAACGATGGAGTAAGATGTTTGGCTGCTGTCATTTTCCGTTACGATGGTGATGTTGGATAAGATATTGCATGTCAAATTGAATGCCGTTTACAGTCTTCCAGTTTCCGGGGGGAAAAAAACTGCATATAGATTTTCTTCGGATCTTGAGATGATATTTTCCGCCAGAGAAGTTTAACAAATGAAAAAATTGAGATGAAATAACACTGTCAATTCAAATGAAATTGTACCTTCTGTCATTAAATACTTTCTACTGTTATTTACTCAATACTAATGGACTGGTGTACTTTGTTCTTCCTCAAGACATTATATATGGAAGCCCGCATAGGGTTCCACCTGCTGGAGTCAGACAAAGACACGTTATGAGTTACACGGTGCTTTTAAAATGAATATTGATGCATTCGCAACAAGATTATCTGTGCCACCTTTATTGAGCCATCCACGGTTATTGAAGCTCCTACAAAAGGCTCTGGCTCATCTCAGCCTTGCTGGCGGTCGATACCATCCTCTAAGAGATGGTTTTGATTCGGTAACCCGGCGTGTAAAATGTGTTATCAAGCTCAAAAAGGAAGTAACCTTCACTCGTGATCTGCCACCATTTACAGAAATATAAAGTAAAATACGACCTGTATGTGATTATAGGCAAGGTAATACACAGGCGTAATCAAAGGGAGTGTTATTTAAGGGGGGAGGGGCATATGCGGTGGGATTTGATTGAATTACAGTATACAGCCAAATCTATTGTGGATGTAAATATATAAAACATTAACGTTCGAAAATGGAGAAAAAAATCACTAGTGAGAAACCCAATTCATCAAACCTCAATGAGGCTGCATTGAAACATATTGAGTCTCCATCCAAAGTTCATTACTAAAGTCTTAACGTGGTTCAAGCTGCTTGGCAACAAGCAGAAATCATTGGAGTGATTCAAGTTGGCCACTGATTAACAATTCTGATTAACAGGTGAAAGTCTTCCTGAATGGGACATTCACAGAACATCGTGGCCACTAATCAAACGGCACAAAGGATCATTTCTAGATTTCAATGACAGGGCTCAATATGATCATTTATTATCTTTTCAAAAAAATCATATTCTGATCATATCATGATCATACGTTTCATTTGTCAATTATTTAATCCAGTATTAGTGGTGAAACTGTGATTTCATGTCGAGCATCTGTTTTAATTGAGTAACCAGAAAACGTTCTATAATGCAACGTATAGTGTATACAGTCATTTTTGATCTCATATTTCATTTCATTACTCGATGTTGTAGAAGGGATTTCTTGTAACACCAGGTAATGAAGATAGCTGAATCCAAAAAATGACTCTTACGTGCATAAGGCGTTTTCTGGCCTCAGTGGGCTCGACGTGAAATCACGGACACCACCACTATGCAGACCAAGCGAATGACAAATGGCATATATTCATGATATGATCGGGGTATGTTTTTTGAATCAATAAATGATCATATTGGCTTGTCGTGAAAATCTAGAAATAACATTGCGCCGTTTGATGGCCGCGTGTTCTGTGAGTGTCCCCATTCATCACCTGTTGGTAATCGTGACGCTGAATCGCTGTATTTCTTGTTATGGCAGCGAACACGATGCCGGCACAATGGCGGATGGATTCAATAATGCGACACCTCGACAATTTGATAGACGAGTTTCTCCATTCGGCGTTAATGTTTACGCTATGTTGCATCCGCAACAGGCTGATATGATTTCTCGATCGCAGCGCGCCGCTTATATTGCCTTGCGCGCGCGCGCGCGCACTGGGGTACTCTTTGATTTGCGCGCAGTATCCTTTACCTTGCCTACATACGGAAATCGTGACCCCCACCCGCTGTTTCTGGCAAATGTCACAGTAGACACTTTCACAGCTTGACCTTTACATTGATTACATCTCTTAGGAATGATGTTTCGCCAGCAAGCTTTGAATGGCCAAGCCACAGCCAGGGAAACTTCAGCCTAACCGTGAATAACTCAACAAAGTGGCACAGGCTGTCTTGTTGCGGCTCATCAGCTATTCGCTGCCGTGCTGCGTGTCTGTCTTGTTTCGCCTGTCTTGAGAAAGAGGCTAAGCGTCCGTAGTATGGTAACAACTGTAAGAAGCTGACTAACTGACAGAAGGCAATTTCATTTGTTGACAGTGTTGCCCAATTTTTCATTTGTTCTTCTCTGTTGAAACTATCATCCAGATCGGAAGAAGTATATGCGGTTTTTCGCCCCGAGCTGAAGGCAAACGGCGTTCTTGAGCATGCGGCTGCTCAGCATCACGTGGCAGGCTAACGGTAAGCATCTTTGCTATCGATCCGACTAGGCGAGGACCTCTTTCGACTTTCTCACGTGATGCGTGTTTGAAAAGAATGAAGAGAGGTAAACGACACTATTGACAAATGTTACCAAGAAGCCAGCGGCGAGACTTTGAGAAAGAATTGACGGACATTTCCGTAGTATTACTGCTCTTGGAGGTAGCGCCTGCGATCGGCCGGGCCCGATCAGACAGATGCTATTCCCACTACCATCTTTACGCTACCTTTCACGCTCACCCGTCAGCGCTCGACGCCTGGCGTCGTGTGCCTCCTCCCGCGTTCAAGTGAATATTCAAAGCCCTCACGGTGCTGCGCAGCTTTAAATCAGCATTCTACTGGCCCCAAGGCCAGCTTCTTTCGACCGAGCCTCAATGGCATTTAATGTGATGTTGACGCGGTATGTTTAGACTGAGATTATGCGAGATATAGATCTTGTACGATAATCTCGTTGGTGTGCCAGTAAATGAGGAGCAGGCTGGCAATCCTACTTCTGAAGGTCTGAGAACAAATGCCAGACAGACAGATGGAATTCAGCGCTGTTGGCTATTGCCACTGTGCTGAGGATCGGTCAGTGGCAACGCACTCGAGCTGAGATCGTTTCAAAAAGCTGAGCATTACGAGACGCTGTTCGCCATCAATATGCTTTGCTTTTACAATATACCTTGACGACATTGGGCTTGAGGGAGAAAACCGGCCCACAATCTCTGCAAGCAGCATCGGTAACTGAATGTGGGCAAGCGACGATATCCTTATTCTGATCACAGGTATTCAACGGCACGATTTAGACCGCCGTGCTGCCAGGCACAGACTAACGCTTTTCTGATTTGAGAATAACTTTCCTGCTGCGAAGATTAATGAATAACATGTCTTTTGCCGAGGCTGCACAACACCAAACCGAGTAAAATCGTGAACCGGCTGAATATTGAGTGGTATCGGCGGTTTGCTGAGCGAATAACCAGTGGTAGTCAAATGATGATGTTTCTTGTAATCCCCCTGGCCGGAGCAGTGTGCACTACGCACCAAAAAACATCAACATACTCTATGTTGAATATGGTGATGCGCATCGACCGATCGCATCTGAAGGCTTCCCCCACGGACAAATGACTATCAAAACTAATTCTCCAGACCACGAGGATGTACGATCGTGCTCTGAAGGCGAGGTCGAAGATCCCATTGCGTGCATCACCTATTCCAGTATGCGTATGCCCAGTACGTATTGAGGTAAATGTACGGTGAGCTTCGCTTCTCCTGCAAACTCCTTTGTCTGCGAATCATCGGCGTAGGACATATGGCGTTTATGAGCACAGGCTCGGACCTCTTCGGAGACGACAAACTCACTTCCGTCAGCAGCTATTGCTCTGACACCAGCTGGCCGTCTGCGACCCATATCACCCCCTGTGATGTTGATTCATGACGTTATCAAACAGATCTCGAATCTTGCCGTTGTACTGCGATAAATTTCCTTGTGCGTAGCTCTGAAAGGCACAGAACTTTGTTTAATTATTTAGATTGATGGTGTGCATCCCACTGTTCTATTCTGCTTTGCAGGCACAGTCTTCCACTGGTGATCAAGCCGTCCCCATGTTGCAGGCTGCGTTGCGAAACGCGAGGCTAAGGGTGACGTGAAGTAGGAGCAAAGGGGCGATGTGGTAACCCAGTGGTAGATTTTTATGGGAGCGCATCTCCTGTTGCCATGAGCTGCCCTCACCTGGCAAGGCGCCGGCTCATGGTTGATCACGACTGATTGTCTCGCTGTTTTTCTCGGGGCTCCAAGTGTGTTATTAAGCGAGGTAATTTTTCTCTTTATCGTGCTGAGGCTGAGGCGTTCCCACCATTTCTAAAGACGTGTTGCGTCGCTGGCTAGTATTTCTGCAAATGGTTTGGCTTCTCGCAACAGCTGCACGAAACTCTGGCATGCCTTTTGAAAGTGATAGGAAGGCTATCTGGTCCCACGCCGACATTCATCGCAATGTGAAAGTAATCGCCTCAGCTAACCATTCTCTGGCCGAAGGCCGCTGTAAATCTTCCTGGCCGTCTCTATTGGGCCATATTTCCCAACTCATTCAGTGTCATGTGTGTCACTCCATTCCTGGCGTCCATATGTGTGTATTCTGTTCCTGTGTACTGTGTGCGTTGTCTGTTCTCTCAAAGCTGCGAACCATATTGGCCTCCCCTTGTTTGCTGAGCGGAGGCACGCGTGATACCTGTACTGTTCTTTGGCAGAAACGATTTACGGCTTCTGCCTGCTCAGCCAACTCGCTGCGTGTGCCTCCTTTTAACCCGGCGTTTGATATTCCCCACTCACGCGTGTGTAGTATGATTTTAAACCTGGCGTGCCGAAAAGCTACATCATTTGAAGATGAACAGAGGGCTAATTCGTTTTTGGAGTGAGTGGTGTTTGACTTTGGCTCCTTGACTTAGATATTTCCTGTGCCAGCTGCGTCGGCAGTACATTGTTGTCCGCTCAGTGTCGAGGCCTATCTTGCCCTTCAGCTTCCCAGGCATTTGTGATATATGATTCCTGGCGTACGAATTATTCTTTGATTACATGCGTGACCGTGAGCTCTGTGAGCCACATTGCTGGTGTTTGTAAACTCCCCAAATCGCTGGTATTAGTGAAAACTGGCGCGTATTTGACTAGACACGAGACGGCGTCTTGAGTAAACCAGCGTTGTACAAATGTGTTTCATGTGCTGCGGGGGAGGATTGTTTTCATGCTGACTACAGCGTCATACCCAGTGAATAGCGTTAAAGCTTACAGATCGCTCTGCATAAAGCGTGTCACAGGTATTGTAGCTTCATTTCTTTTAATTTGTTTTCAGGTGTGTTATTCATATTGTACGACTCCCGATTAACACTTGACTATTTCCCGTGCTGAGAGGCAGCGCTTTGAAAAGCGACGTGTGCCATTTCAAGTTTTGAAGAATGCTCACTCATCGACTGCTGCGTGCAGGCCTGGGGCAGGCATTCAGTGGTTGTCTCAGTGCGTGGCCAGAGAAGAACAAAACTGTCATCGCAAACCGTTATACCTGCTGAAGGCTTTCACGATGACTTTCCTTAAGCTGTATTGAAGATGCTTCCATGCTCTGGCTGAGCATTTTGTGTGCTTTTGGCTGGTATTGTTCAAAATTACGCGACTGCAGAAACTTGAGACTACGTACATTCGCTGAGAATAACACTGGCTGCTCTATAGTGTACCTATTATGTTCAGATGTCTGTAGTCATGGCAGCACTTGTGTTAAAGCTGGCAATGAATGTGGTTACTCACAGCTTTCAGTCATATAATGACGCGTTTAGGCTATTCACCGTGTGCCAAATCTTTTAAGCGAGCTCAAAAGCAGACTTATTTCCACTGAACAGCATGTAGAGGAAATACGGCCTTTGGCTAGTCATAGTAAGCATAATTTACCGTCTTTCTTTAACTTACAATGGGGCGAGAAAAACAAACCCTCTGCAGAGAAGAATCTGCTATTGTGAGGATTTTGAAGCTATCGACATCTACGGCAGCATGTTGATATTACAGCGCAGTAAATAACTTGGCGTACCACCCCTTACAAATGCAGATGACGTTTGCGCTAAATGACGGCTGGCTGAATGTCTTTCTGTCATCAACTCATTAATCTCTCGACCACGATGAAGATCAGCGGCGAGGCTGAAGACATTATTCGGCAGCATCTTTTATTGAGCGTGGCATTTGGCGGGTGTCGCGGCGACGCTGGTGTCACGGTGCCCTTAAGGCTTGAAGATGTGTTCAGCGGTGCTCTTGGCACTGCGTCGTCTGCTGATGCGCCGTAGCGTTGCTGCCTGTGCCTGCGGTACCGTCACCGGCGACTTCTCTGATTTTACGTGAAGTATCGACCGCTACGCCACACTCACGCACGCTCATTTCTGTTTACTCATGTCGCTCGGGGCTTCGCCGGCAGGCTGCCGCTCGTATACAATGATCGATCGCCGCCCCGCTCATTGGCGACTCGAGAATCGGCACTTATTTGGGAGGGCTTTATCTCTGTTTTGCGCGATCTACATCTATGACCGGGTGCTGTTTCGCCAGTTGGTAGTCGAAAGCTCGTGTGGAGAAATCCGCCCGCTCTTTCGTGATCAATCGGCTTTGTCGATCGTCTTTAAATCGGCTACACTTTTTCTCGCAAAGAGACTCTTCTGCTGTACGTGGAGGTTTCATCCGGAGCTTCTCTCGCTCTCTGTATTGCTCTAGTAGATGACCGTAAAACCCGATGCTGTGCCCGCTGCATTCTTGCGCTATAATTCCCCGGCGATATTTCTGCCAGTTTTTATTCATCTTTCCCCGAGTGGCTTATGGGGATAGCCGAGAACTCGGCTCTTTTAAAATGCTTTCTGAAAGGGCTCGGTTTGTTCCATCAGTATTGCGAGAGAGGAGCTTTGAGGAATTCGGCATGAATGGGAGAGCTTTAAACAGATAAGCGATCGGAAGTGGAAGACGATGACTCTGATGGGCGAGTTGTGCTGATCATAACAAAATGAGGTGGGCGCCGACAGTTTGTTGGCACCAGCAGCTGACTTCATTCTCTAATGTCAAGCCCATGGAAACTGTCACTTTCCTCATTCGACCACTCCCTCCCACATGCTGCCTGCACCTTTGAGAAGAGGTGAGTAGAGGCCAATGAAATGTCCCGTCAGTCATTTGTCTGCAGGCTCTTCGATATTTTTATTAATGCGGCATCGCCCCCGTTAATTTTACCACTTTTGCTTCTCTGTCTTTGTCATCGAACTCTGGTGTGACACTTTTGAGTACAGATCAAACAGTTGATACACATGGTCAAGACGGAATGTGCAAATCACCAGGTAACTACTGAAAGGAGAGGCATTGCGTTCTTTCACAGTTGTTCATTTGGCCTCTTATATGGTATATGTTATGCTCAGTACCTGCCAGCATCAGTGCTCATCTCACAACTTGAGCGTCTCAATCAGTCATTTTGAGCAAACATAGCCTCTCCCACTGAATGTAGTTGTCTACTGGTTATTTCATGAGTGAAGATTGGTCTTTGTGTTGCTGTAAATGAACTACGATCTTTTTGCCTCTCGGGCCCCTAAAATGACTGCACCTGCCACCTGCCTGTTTCACGCTAAACCATTACCTTATTATAACATTAGCCTTATGTATGTATGTAACCCTGTATATTATTTGTATTGTGTATGTGTAAATATGTATTGTAGTAGCCAACAACAACAACAATATTAACCTTATTAGCAACCTTATTATTAGCCTTGTGTGTGTGTGTGTGTTATTGTTGTATTGTTATTGTGATTGTGTGTGTTGGTGTGTGTGTGTGTGTTGTTGATTGTGTGTGTGTGTGTTGATG